>ML343483.1:0-10093 GCA_005239505.1 Nicotiana paniculata
CTAACTATAACTAACTCAAGCTTAACACTATTACAATGTTAACTAACTAATTAATCTTCACATCTATCTTACTGCCACTATCAAATCATTGCATCTTTTCATTAAAAAGAAGAAAAGAAAAAAGTAGTCTCAACCGCCAAAAAGGATAGGACTTTTTTGACCAGTGTATAATATCCATTTTATTTACCAGTCCAAGGGTAGGTATAGATAAGTTCTACTAAAATGATTTATAAAGATTTTGGACTTCTACTCGTCGCTTCAGTATATTGAGTTTAACTAGCTTTAGTTCTGTACGTGTGCTTACCGCCAATCAATAAAATATATATATATATGAAGAACATATAAATTAAATTATCAAATGTCAACTTTAAAAATGTTTACATTAATTTAATATTTTACAATAAATATAGGGAGTTGTCAATTGTTTAAATGAATACCAAGAAAGAAAATTAATTAATGATAACTCTGTAGGCATATAAATTTTATTAAAATTAAATCCTTGAAATTTGAATTATATTTTAAATTCAAGATATATTGGTCCAAATAAATATTATGGGTATATAATTAAATTACATATATAAGTTCAATATATATGGATTAATTAAATAAGTCTTAATCTATTGGGCTAGCCCATTTAATTGTGCTAAAGTGATGAGCCCACTTCATAAGCCCAAGATGTCATCTTCCTAGAGGCCCAGTTTGGTGCCATGTGTCAAATGACGTGGCGCACCAAGTTAAACAGAAGAGCCAATAGGATCGTGCCACATGTCAAAATGACAAGGCATGCCACATCAAATTAAAGGGCCAATAAAACTGCGCCACGTATGCAAGTGACATGTTCTGGCCAATCAAATGCGTCCTTGTCACACTTTGATTTGATTGGCCGGAAAGAGTTTGTTCTTATCATAACTCTTCCCTCCCACAACTATAAATAGGGGTCTTCATAACCAAGAAAAGGGACAAGAAGTTATAACAAGAAGCAAGGGGAGCTCGTGGATCAAACGTTGCGGATTTCTTTAAAAGCTACAAACATTCAAGTGTTCTAAGGATTAAAATATCAAGACGAAGATTCAAGAACAAGCTGCAAGCCCTTGGATTAAAAATACGTCAAGATCAAGATCAGGCCTCAAGCACTTGGATTAAAATAAAATAAAATTCAAGATTAAGCTCAAAAACTCTTTTATTTACTATTGGAAAGAAGAATCAGAGGATTCATAGAGATTGTAACACCCAAACATTTGAAATAAAATACTACGATTATTGCAATATTTTTTGGTCTTGATTATATTTTCTCGACGCAATTTATTGTCTGCAAATTCTGGCACGTCCAGTGGGACACTCTCTACCTCTCATCTCAACTTTTCAATCATCAAAGTTCAAGAACAACGAAATGGCTTCCGAGAAAATCAACTCAAGTTCAACTTTCGCCAAGGCTGCTAATTCCAGGTTCTATGATGATGTGGAAAACATACTCGAAATCACCTTTGGAAGCTTTGGGCTAGTTACGAGGAGCAAAGCAAGCTCGTTAGGACAACAAGCACCCCAAGTGCCGTCCGCAGCTACCCCTGTTTTCAGATCTTCATCCTCAAAAGGATCAAGATCTTCCACAAACGCACCAGAAGGAGGAAGCGATGTTACTGAAAAGATTAAGAAGACTCTTGCTCTTCTTGACCTCTCTGGATCCAAGCACTCTTCTGTGAAGGAAGATGATGACACTTCAAGTGATGGATCCTTCCCACTTACACCACAGAGCGTGAGCCAATCAAGGATCAATTTGTGCGAAAATTCGTGCTACTCTCCATCATCCACAACAATCATGCAAGCCATGGTGACAAACACTTCATCTGTGGAGGAGCAGTTGGCAAACTTGACACGGAAGCAATCGCTAGCTTGACCAAATGCATGCAAAATCAAGATGCTAGAATTGACAAGCTAACAGACAGGGTCGGAATCTTGATGGAAGAAGAATCTACCCATGCACCTGGAAAACTCCCAGAAGTTCAAGAGATTGANAAAGAAACTATAAAAAGCAAGTATGAAGTTGCTACCAAGTCTTCCCTTACATACGCGAAGCCGTACACTACAAGGATTGATATGTTGAAGATGCCCGCTGGCTATCAACCTCCAAAATTTCAACAGTTTGATGGCAAAGGAAATCCAAAGAAACATGTGGCACACTTCGTTGATACATGCAACAATGCTGGAACTTATGGAGATTACCTCGTCAAGTAGTTTGTTCGCTCATTAAAAGGAAATTCTTTTGATTGGTATACGGACCTCGAGGCTGGATCTGCTGATAGCTGGGATCAATTAGAGCAAGAATTCCTCAATCGCTTTTATATCACGAGACGTACTGTGAGTATGATAGAACTCACACATACTCGTCAACGAAAGAGTGAACCGGTTTTGACTTTATCAATCGTTGGAGGAATGCAAGCCTCAATTGTAAAGACAGTCTTAGTGAAGCTTCTGGCATAGAGATGTGCATCCAAGGTATGCATTGGGTATTGCCTTATATCTTGCAAGGTATCAAGCCTAGCACATTTGAAGAACTTGCAACTCGTGCCCATGACATGGAGTTGAGCATGGCCTCCGCTGGAAATGAAAGGCCGCCCATCTATGAACCTCGCAAAGGGAATGACAAGCAAGAAATTAGAAAATGAGCAAGTTTATACCAAGATCCAAAAATAAAGAAGCTATGAATGTCAGCACATCACCTGCGAAGTTCGCGATGAAAGTGAGCAAGAAGCAGAGTATGAGATCCACTCCTTTTCAAGATAATCCAAGCGGAAAGTTGACTCTACGAGAAATGCAAGATAAAGAGTACCCATTTTTGGATTCTGATGTGCCGGCTATTTTTGAAGAACTCCTCGAGTTAAATCTCATTGAGCTCCCGGAGATGAAGCGGCCAAATGAAGCTGGGAGAACAAAAGACCCAAATTACTGCAAGTACCATTGACTCGTGAGCCACCCTCTGGAGAAGTGCTTTGTATTCAAGGAAAAAGTCATGGACTTGGCTCGTGAAAAGAAAATCGTGCTTGAATATGAGAAAGAAAGCGCAAACCAAGTTTCTATCACCTTTGGCTCATTTAGTCCGGATGAATTATGCGGTTTTAAAGAAAGTAAAGATGAAGAATTACTGGAAAACCACAAAGTCGAAGACCATCACCCTGAAGACGATGGAGGTTGGACCTTGGTAACTCGGCGTAGGCGCCACAAAAGGAGCCCACGAAAAGGATCAATGGAACAACCAACAAGTAGCATTATGATGAAAAGATCTAGGAGATGGAACCCAGTTAAGCACTTAAAAGAAGAGAAAGTGGAGGTTCACCACCCTCAGAGGCCACGACATCCAGTGACCTTGGAGGAATTTGTACCAAGTTGGTTCCGCACGAAGATTTCCCATGGGTGTATTGATGCCGCTTGTTGCCATACTTACGAAGGGAAAGAAAGGACTGATGACCTACCGTATATTCGGAAAAGCTTATCGACTCCACTACTCAAGAAGTTGATGCTTGTGAGGAAAAAGTCACATTCACAAGTGACGATCTTCTGCTAGGTGACTCTTCCCATAACCGCCCATTGTACCTGGTTGGCTATATGCGTGATGAAATGATAAATCGAATTTTCGTTGATGGAGGATCCTCAGTGAACATTTTTCCAATTCACACTGTGAAGCAACTTGGTATTCCCATGAACGAACTCTCAAAAAGTCGTGTGATGATCCAAGGATTCAACCAAGGGGGGCAAAGAGCCATAGGCGCGATCAGGATGGGAATCACGATTGAAGATATGCAATCAAGTCCATGGCTACATGTGGTAGATGTGAATACTTCATACAATGTCTTTCTTAGAAGGCCTTGGATACATGAGAATAAACTAGTTCCGTCTACCTACCGTCAATGTTTAAATTACTACGAGGGTGAAGTCGAGAAGACGATAATTGCCGATGATGCGCCATTCACTGAGGCGGAGTCACACTTCGCTAATGCAAAGTTCTACTTGAAAAACCACATTGTGAAGGAGATAAAAGTTGATGATGACATAAAAAGCAAGAATGACGAGCCCATAGCTAAAAGAGCTGAGGTAACCATCGGTAAAGCCAAAGTTGTTACCGAGGAGGTACAACCCAACATGAATAAATCTCATAGAGGAGATATTGCATCTTATGGCAAGAAAGTAAGTCCTAAGCTCCAATATGTCCCTAAAAGGAAGAAAGACGAGGGTGAATCATCTAATCTCCAAACCAACACACTAAAGGAGTTAACTCTTCCGATGAAACAAATTGAGGCAGTAAAGTTGTCCTCAAAGCCGCTTGCAGGGTTTGTAGCTCAAAATAGTTTGCAGAATGTGGAACTCCGTACAAAGCGAACAAATGAAGGATTTGATCCTAACGCTTACAAGCTATTTGCGAAAGCTGGATACAATCCTGATGAGCCGTCAAAGTTAGGGAAGCTCCCATCAGAAGCTGCAACGAGGCAACCACGCGAAGGTTTGGGATACAAGCAACCGTCACCAGTGCGCATCTCTATCAGCGAGTAGCAATCACATCACTGTAGAAAATGAATCTGCCGCTTCTAATAGGCCTTTTGTTTTTGACAGACTTGGAAAATCAACTGTGAGAACTTCCGTATTTGAGAGATTGGGTCCATTAAAGAAGGTGAATAAGTTCCAGAGAAATTATCAAAATACAAGAACACCCGTTTTGCCCAAAATTCAGAGGGTCTCTAAAGATTTCCAAAGTTTGGTTCCTTCTAGAATGAGGCGACAAACAGAAGTCATGGTTTTGTGTGATGAAGTACTGAAGGTGAAGCCATACACTGTGGTATACACTAAAGAACGTGATGAAGACAAAGAAAGTGTGGGTTCTTCGTATCATGTTATTGCACAAAGCGACCATGGTGTTTTATCTCTAATGGAGGATGATGAGAAATTGGAAGATGTTTCATCGTGTTATCACATATCCTTCAGCGATAGGGACCCTCAAGAAAATGAAGATGCGAAAGATACCCCCCCCCCCCGAACTTGAAGAAGGGGNTGAAGAAAGAACTTATATTGAGTTACTCAAGGAGTTTAGGGATGTAGTTGCTTGGAGTTACAAAGAAATGCCTGTCTTGGACCCTAAAGTGGCAGTCCATCACCTTGCGGTCAAGAATGTCACTCGTCCTGTTAAGAAAGCTCAAAGGTGCTTTAGGCCGGACTTGGTTCCCCTGATTGAAACCGAAGTTAACAAACTCAATGAAGCGGGATTTATTCGGGAGGTTACATACCCAACGTAGGTTTCAAGTATTGTACCTGTAAGGAAGAATAATGGCCAGATTCGAGTATGTGTTGACTTCAGGGATCTCAACAATGCGTGTCCAAAAGACGAATTCCTGCTTCCTATTCCAGAGCTGATGATCGATGCTACTACTGGTTACGAAGCAATGTCTTTCATGCACGATTCTTCGGGCTATAACCAAATCCGCATGGCACCAAAAGATGAAGAGCTTACTGCATTCCGCACACCCAAGGGTATTTATTGCTACAAGGTGATGCCTTTTGGCTTGAAGAATGCTGGTGTTACTTACCAAAGGGCTATGCAGAATACTTTCGACCATCTTCTCCACAAGAATGTCGAATGCTATGTTGATGACTTGGTGGTAAAATCAAGAAATAAGGGCGACCATTTGAAATACTTGAGAATGGTATTTGAGTTTCTCCGGAGGTACCAACTTAGGATGAACCCATTGAAATTTGCCTTTGGAGTTACTTCTGGAAAGTTCCTTGGTTTCATTATCCGACATCGAGGGATCGAAATTGATCAAGCCAAAGTGGATGCTATTTTGAAAATGTCTGAGCCTCGGGATATTCATGAATTGAAAAGTCTGCAAGGAAAGCTAGCATACCTTAGGAGATTCATCTCGAACCTAGCTAGAAGGTGCCAGCTGTGAACACCCAATTTTTGCCCTACAAGGAAATTACTCCTAAAATAATCAAAAAATAATTTTAATAAATCTTAGGAACTTTTCTTTATTTAGTTGCATTTCATGCATGTTTACTACTTCAAAATTATAGAAAAAATCATAAAGAAGTTATCACATTTTTTATTTCGTGCCATTTTAGTTACATTTTTAGGATTTAGTTACATTATTAAATGCATCTTCTAAAAAATCAAAATTGCATTCGTAGGTTAATGAATGAATTAATTTCACGAGTCCATTATTATATAAAATAAATACATAGGCTAGCCAAGAAATAGATTTAAATTAAATTTGAGTGTAAAGTGGCTAATTCTGCAAAAGCATAAAGAGAAGAGAAGGTTGTTAAGGTTAAAATTGGACTTGTGCCAGCAATCAGGCCCAATTCTTTACCAAAATCCGCCCAGCCCAAAAGGAAATCGGTCCAGAACCCACGACCCACCTGCCCGCCTCGGTCCGGCCCAATACCCATCTCCCTCACCTATTAAAATAAACCTAGACCTAAAACCTAAAAAAGAGCTAGACGAGAAGAGGACCTAGTAAAGCGGCCGCACCTCCCTAACCTGACAACCGGAGAGCAGCCCCCAAAACCTCTCAAATCCAACGGCCACCTCCTTGCTGCCTCCCTGCCGTCCCATTTCACTTCCTCTAACTCACTGCCGCCAGCGACCTCCACCAAACCCGCCGGAGATCCGGTTAGAAGACAAAACCGGCAGATCCCACGCTCCACAAACCTTAGAGCCGCCTAGCCCTTCTTCCTCACTGCCGCCGCGCCGCCGGAAGCTTCCCTTCACCTTCGACCTACACCACCAAATCGCCGACCTCCCTCATCTCCTTTACCCAAAAAAAAAATGGCACTCCCCTGACTGCCTCCCAAACACACCCTTACACATACACACCGAAGACAACCTAAATGCACTCTTGCTGAAGAAGAACGGCGACCCCCTCCCTTTTACAACCAGAAAAACCAGTCGCCTCTCTCCTCTTCTTCTTATTTTCTTTAGAGCAGTCACCTAATTCCGACTCCCTCCATAAATTAGCTTCACAAACAAAGAAAAAGATTTGAAAAAAATAGGGGTTTTGATAAAATCTCGTTCTCTATTGATTTGTTGGACGAATCCAGTTGGTTTCCAAGGTCAAATCGAGTTTTTAAGGGGCTGTTTGTTGCTGCTATTTTCGATTGTTGAGTAGCTGAGCCCCGTTCTTCATTCTAGATCTTTATTTGGTCTTTTCCCTACAATTTCTTCTACAATCTAGGTACGATCTGAATTAGTATGCAATTCATTTTGATTTTTCATGAATGAAATTATGTTAGTTAATGTCACATATAGGAAGATTTTGATGTTTCATGTGTGCCTTCAGCAGTAGTGTTTTCTCCAGTTAAATCCGTATGATACTCATTACTCCCAATCAAATGTGTTCGGATCTAGCTCGCTAGCTGTTGATGACTGAAATGTGTTTCCTGTTGAATTCACATGATATGTGCCAATTAAATATGCTTGGGTCCAATTTGTTAGAGATTGACGGTTGTTTCATAGTTTATTAAAAATTTGAAATCAGATTGTTAGATTTAAAGTAAATTTCACAGAATGCCTTGAAGCTAGTCAAACAAATATTCTAGGACAATTGCTTTAGCCATGCAATGGAAAATTTTCTTATGTTTAAATGTTTATCCCCTATAATTGAATAATTATTCACATGGCAGGTTTATTGCTCATCTTAGTGTAAGATAATAACATGAATGAGATCATCTCTTTTGGTTTTGAGTTATTAAAATCCTTAATTATTTTTAGATGGTTTGCAATTTTTTTGGTAATCCCAATGTGTGGGCTATGAAGAAGTTCATCCAGCTAAATCCTGGCCAATTCTGGTATGAGATCGATGTACTAAAATTTCATCCATCATGTGAACAAATCAAATATTGACTCCAATAGTTCTTCGCCATACAATGTGACCTTCAATAGTCTCAAACCTTAGGAAAATTAGTTAACTTATAAACATTCGTAGTTTTTCTATAGGTGCGATTAATAAATCATAATTTCTATGGGTACGGTTCCCGTGGCATGGTCGTGATACATAATTTCCATTTCGAGTGTGCATTTAATGTAACCCTACCCTAACTTCAAACAATAATAAAATCACATGTTGCAATCGCGGGTGCATTTCATGTGACGTGGTTGTGATGTGTCCAAAAACAACAAGTGCACGCCATCCTGACTTGTCCCAAGATAAATCCATAGGATATCGAAAAAATGATTTATAAACATATCCCGTAAGCTAAAATACCAATTTTCGATAAATACTCCAAAACATAGAGAATAATTGAATATCGCCTTAAATAGGCATTTTTAATCGTCATGACCATAGTCATGACTATACAATCTACACTCGGGTGTGGCAACTCATGTCCCCGACTCTAACTCAAAACATTAATTAAAATAAACATGTTGTAAATTGCGGGTACATTTCATGTGGCGCGGTTTGCAACGTGTCCAAAAATAACAAGTGCACGTCATCGTGACTTGTATTAAAATAATTCCATAAATATTAAAAAGCGGCTAAAAAGTAAGAGGGCTAAAAATACACAATAGGTTTAAAATATGTAAATAATTAGACAATTAGGCCAAATATTAATAGTTAAGCGACCGTGCTAGAACCACGGAACTCGGGAATGCCTAACACCTTCTCCCGGGTTAACAGAATTCCTTACTCGGATTTCTGGTCGCAGACAAATTAAAACAGAGTCAAACTTTCCTCGGTTTGGGATTTTTAAAATTAAACGGTGTCCCGGAACATCGTCAAAAATCCGGGTGGCGACTCTGAAACCAATAAATAATCCCAAAATCGAATAGTGTCACTTTAATTGAAAAAACTCCCTTACTACCCTTTATTAATCCGAGGTAGTAGGAAAAAGGAGGTGTGACAGCTCTGGCGACTCTGCTGGGGATTATAACCCAGAATCTCTGGTTCAGGGTTTAAGAATTCGATCTTAGAATAACTGTTTTATTTGGCTTTATTATCTGATTTTTACATGTTTAAACCTAACGTGCTAAATGTCGCCTTTTACCGCTTTGATATTATCTGAACTGTATATAAATTGTGCCGAAACCCTTTTTTCTCTGAGTCTTCTAAATCATCTGGGAAGTGTGCACTTCGTGTGACTTCTTTTCTGTTAGAGTCATATCCAAATTNCAACATAGCCTCATGCCGGATCCCTAGTAGGAACTTTTGTTTGCATCACGTGCATTTGACTTAGGGGACTCAACACAGGGATTGGGTCCGTCTAGGACAGATGAACCCGAAATAAAGAACCATCCTGATGCATCTTACCTGCTATATTTTACATTATTTTGTTTCGGCTTGTGTGTTGACCGGCTAAAAATAAAAACAAACAGAAAAAAAAACCAAGAGTGCGAGGTAGTTATTCGAAATATGAGACGTTGTCTATAAATAAGAAAGAAAATAAGTGAATGTTTTCAAAAATAATGTTTTTCCAGTTCTGTCAAAACGGCAGAACTATGCGGGTCTGATTCTCACCGGATGTGAGATACGTAGGCAAACCTCATCGGTTCCGGCCCTCAATTTTTAAAAAANGAAATATGAGACGTTGTCTATAAATAAGAAAGAAAATAAGTGAATGTTTTCAAAAATAATGTTTTTCCAGTTCTGTCAAAACGGCAGAACTATGCGGGTCTGATTCTCACCGGATGTGAGATACGTAGGCAAACCTCATCGGTTCCGGCCCTCAATTTTTTTTAAAAAAAATCCATAAATATTTTCCTTTCCTTCGTTCTTTAGATTTCTTTGATTCCCATTTTTTAAAAATTCAAAAATATTTTTCTTTAATTCCTTTTAGGAGTCTTTCTTTTAGAAAATCCTGAAAAAAATAAAAACTAAGAAAGTTTTTATACAAAAAATTATTTTATTTGTAGGAGTTTTTCATTAGAAAAAAAATACAAATAAAATCAAAAATCCAAAATAAGTATGTTCTTTCTTCTTTACAAGTCTTTCTTTTAAAAAAAAAAATTTCGAAAAAACAAATAAATAAAAAAGAAGATAAAGTCAAAAACCCAAAAATATTTTCATTCTTCTTTCGAAAATCGAAAAGAAAATTCAAGCTTCAAAAATATTTT
>MDKI01011423.1:0-55309 GCA_005239505.1 Nicotiana paniculata
CAAACAGGTCGTCAATCCTTGGAAGTGGATACTTGTTCTTTATAGTAAACTTATTCAACTGTCAATAGTCGATAGTCGATACACATCTGTAACGACCCGTCTTTCTTCCGCACGAACAGGACTGGCGCACCCCAAGGTGAAGTGCTAGGCCTAATGAAACCCTTATCTAGCAAGTCCTCCAACTGCGCCTTCAACTCGTGCAACTCTATCAGGGCCATCTTATATGGAGGAATAGATATGGGTTGAGTGTCAGGCAATACATCAATGCTAAACTCAATCTCCCTTTCAGGGGGAAGGCCTGGAAGTTCATCTGGGAAAACATCTGGAAATTCATTTACCACGGGGATTGATTGTAGAGTAGGCGGCTTTGTCTCCGCATCCCTAACGCGAACGAGATGATAAATGTACCCTTTTGAGATCATCTTCCTTTCCCTAAGATAGGAAATAAACCTACCTTTCGGCATATCAATGTTCCCTTTCCATTCGATGACGGGTTAGGAAATTGAAACCTAACAATCTTCGTACGACAATCAACATTTGCATAACATGAGGCCAATCAGTCCATTCCCATTATTACGTCGAAATCAACCATTTCTAAATCAAATAAATTTTCCGAGGTTTGACGACTATAAATCATCACCGTGCAACCTTTATTACCCTTCTAGCAATCATAAAATCTCATATCGGAGTAGATACCGCAAGTGGTTTACTTATCAATTCAGGTTCAACTCCAAACTTATTAGCCACAAAAGGTGTAACATATGATAATGCAGATCCCAGATCAATCAGCGCATATACATCATAAGAAAACACAGACAATATACCTATAACAACATCCTGAGACGACTCGAGATCTTGTAGACCTAATAGAGCGTAGGTTCGATTTTATGCACCACTCGAACTCGGCACTGCACCTCTACCTCTACCACGACCTGTCGACTAATGAAAACCCCATGATGGAGGTCGCACTGATGAGGAAGAACCAGACACAAATCCAGTTGGCTGAGCCATACCACCACCTTCTCTATTAGGACAATCCCGCTTCATATGGTCAGGCTGTCCGCAAGAGTAGCATGCATCAAAACCTCAACGGTACAGTCCAAAGTGGGCCGTGCCACACTGATCACAACGGGGTGTTGGAAGTCTCGTCTGACTAGTATCCCTATGATATTGTGAGCCCGATGCCCGGGAACTCTGACCTGGACCAGAATAGGTAAATCGATCATACCGAGGCCTCAGAAACTGTGGAGGAGCACTAGCTACAGGTGGAGCCGAACTCCTCGAAAACTAGGGCCTAACAATACCTCTGAAGTTATGAGAATACCCTACAAACCTCGCGCTCTTATACTGGCCCCTATCCTGCTCCCTATCTGCCCTTTGTTGGCGCTTACGATCCTCTAGGTTCTGAGCATAAGCCTGAATATGGGAAATATCCATGCCCTCCACCAATGAGGTTGTCGTGAACTCATTTATCAGATGTGGTCCCAACCTGTTTAAGGTTATACTCTCGCACACTCATATTACCTTGTTTAAGGTTCAAGAACTTATCAGCTCTAGCTCATCGTATCTGAACGGGCAAATAGTGACGAAGAAAGGCACACAGCTGGAGGGGCATTCGGACCCCTGTATCTCTCCCAACTATCATACCAGAGAACCGCTAAATCTCGTAACCGATATGAAGCCAACTCTAATGCCTCTGTATTTGTAGCATGCATAACCCGTAGTGTACGATGAACCTGGTCAATAAAATTTTGTGGGTCCTCCTTGGGGTCTGATCCGGTAAACACTAGAGTGTCTAGATTAATAAAATCACGAACTCTCGTACTATCCGATTTATCAACAACACCGGTATTCTTCCTCTGAGCCTGAGCAGCTACCAAGCTAGTCAACAACTGCACCACACTCTGCATATCCTACCTTGTAGGGCCAGACAGAGGAACTGGTGGTGCTGGGTTCCTCCTCATATCCTCTAGATGAGACGGAATAGATGGTGTATGAGACGGCATCTAACTCTGAGCCTCACTTTGGCTTACTCTGGCTTCAGGCACCTGACTGGTACCCTCTGCCGCAGCTATATCATGTCGTCTACTAATCGATTGCTTCCTAGTCAAAAGCATCGCTGAAACAAAACAAGGTTAATATTAGATACAACACTAAAGACTCAACTCTACGCACGATCTAGATTTGGGAAGAAGGTAAAAACCCTAAATATCACGTAGTCTCTTGATTATAAATGTGGCGCGCTACACATCCATAATCAAGACTCTACTAGACACGGCTCATAGACAACCCATAGGACAAACTTGCTCTGATACCAAGTTTGTCACGATCCAAACTGGAGGATCATGACTAGTACCCGGGCCATACTTGCCGAGCACCAACGTAGATTTTATCTAATATTCTTATTAAGGGCTGACGAGATTAATATAAGTGATAGATATGGATTATGAACACCAAACAATGATAGATAATGGAATGAACATGGATAACATTGTATAACAAGACTGCCAAGAATCTACATATAAGTTAGGAGCTACCACGCTTACATGAAAGACTATACAACAAAAATCATCCGACAAGGCATACCAAACTATACATAAGTTGACACCTGTTTATGAGCCTCTAAAGGAGCATAAGTAATGCAACATAGTCAGAACAGGACCCCGACAATATCTATAACAAAAATGCATACCAAGACCACGGCAAGTCCGGAGAAGGGATCTCGCCCTATAACCGCTGAACCGGAAAGCCTACTGTGGTGGGGGAACTGCGTCTACCTGTCTATCAGGACCTGCAGCACGACATGCAGCATCCACAAATAAAAAGGACGTCAGTACGAATAATGTACTGAGTATGTAAGGTAGGTCAATATAAATGTGATGAGAGGTAGAGAAGATACAACCTGTAACATCTAAGTGCTTCTAAGAGACAGTAACATAAAATGCATGATACATAATATACATAATCTTTTAAAAACATCCGCCTCCATGGGCATCATCATCATCGTATCAACATCCGCCTCTGTGGGCATCATCATCATCATATCATACCCGACCTCAAAGAGGAGTCGGTAAACCCAACTGATTAGTGGTTGCACAATAGGTGCCATACCCGGCCGACTATAGTGCGGCTCGGTAGAGTAAAATAGATACATAAATATAATGCATGTAGTACTCATTGGAATCATGTTCTGAAAATTTTGGAGTGACGTAAGGTCGATATTCTCCGAACACATTATAAGGATTAACTCTTCATCAAGGAGATTATAAGAATCAGGAAGTACCAACAACATTGATAACATAAGAATAAGGGGAGGAACCTCAACATCAATTGTTCCATAAGATGGGAAACAATGTAAGTACTGCTAGCTTCTAAGAGTAGAGTATCTTTGGAAGATCGTTCATTGCATTATATACAATCGGAGTCGTGCAAAAGAAGGAAAGGGATGGCCTTACATACCTTTTATATACTGCCCCACTCTCAATCTATGCAATTGTCACGACTCCTTAGTCTACAATAAGAGAAACGACACTATCGTTACCATTTAAGCGTCATAACTACTTTGTATCGACCACAACTTATTTTACGATGAAACGGATAGCACCTCACCTATATATATGACTTCACACAAGTCAAAACAATCACCAAACAACCCAAACAACATCAATAATACTCAAATTGAGCCTCCCAAAACAGTCCACACACAACCTAATAACTTCATACATAAGACGACCACCGTAGTCATGTCAAACGACCCGAAAATATTACGAATAATGACCAGCCCACAGTAGTAAAACAAGCATCCCAACAGCAACACAAAACAGTCCATAAAATAGTCAGCTACAAGTGAATAACTCGAACTCACGACTTCCGATCACCGTCCCGTGAGTTCTTACAAGTATAAAACGAATTACCATGAATTTACAGCACAAAAAATGGATGAAATAGAGCAGTACACTCACCTTACTTTCTGGATAACTCATCCCTTATCTTGGTTCTTCAAACTCTAGGGTTTACCCCCAATTTGAACTTGAAAGAGAGGGAAAATCAATTAGGGTTCGTGGATAATTTTTGGGAGGAAGTTTGCAGGGATTTAGGTCTGGTTATTTGTGAAATATAATGAGGGATATATTTCAGAAGATAAGCCTTTTAATGGTCTCTTTAGATGACCCGAAATTTCCTCTTTTTGGGCTATCATATAACCAAGTAGGTGACCCACCTACTTGTCACCTAGCAGCTTGTGCAGTCTCGCAAAAATGTCTATATATATCTACTCCAATGTCGTATTGATAAGAGGTTTAATGAGTTGGAAACTAAACTTATATATCTTCAATTTGGTGGGTATATCACCCTGTAATTCCAAGTACATTGGGAGAAAAGCTTATTAACATTTTGTCTAAAGTTTAAGTAAAACTATGAACCTAAGTTGCGACAACTCTTGTCGGCTTTTGTTTCATAACTCCTTTGACTTCTAGACTATGATACAGATATTATATGATTCAAATACCTTAAAACACGACCTCTTGAAAATATCAAGCACCCCTAGGTTTACCCAAAAATACGAGTTACAACATCCTTGATTCGTTTAACTTCTAGTACGTGTTAATCACTCTTATACACTCTTGTATCATTTAAGATCAATAGGATTAACTTATTATCATCTCAAAAATAATCTCTTCTCATGTTTACGTCGATGAACTTATGGTGAGCCAACGCACGTGAATATAGGTTGTAACAGTATAGATGACTTGTTTGATCAGTTGTAGGGTGCCATGGTACTTTCGAAGATTGACTTGCGTTCCGGCTATAATCAGTTGAAGATTCGGGGGCAAGACATTTTGAAGACTACTTTCAGGACTAGATATGGTCATTATGAGTTTCTGGTTATATCATTCCGGCTGGCCAATGCCCCCATCAACCTTTATGCAGTTGATGAACAGTGTATTCCGGCCTTATCTGGTTTCTTTCGTCATCGTGTTTATTGATGATATCTTGGTGTATTTCCAATCTCGGGAGGATCATAAGCATCATTAGAGAGTTGTGCTTCAGACTTTGAGGTAGAAGAGATTGTATGCAAAATTTTCCATGTGTTAGTTCTGCCATCAGCTTCAGGTTCTTATACTGCATATTGTGATGCCTCGAGGGTAGGCGTTGTTTGTGTTTAGATGCAGGAGGATGTAGTGATTGCGTGATAGTTATGATATTTAGAAGTGTAGAGAGAGAGATATCAGTTTGAGGATAAGCTGATAGGGTATCTCTTGCAGGTTGTCCTGGGGTGTGTGATCCTTATGTTGTTCGGTAGTAAGTTCGCGTCTACCAGTAAATGATATATGTTGTAATTGAGTTTAGATCGCTTGTGGAAGTTGGCATGACTATTACAATGGCGAATGCGAGATTTGCGGATGACTTGAGCTGTTAGACGGTTTGTGTTATTATTGGCATTGTGAGTTATTGTTTGTCTTGATCGTTGGCTTTGTGAGTTATTGCACGATTATATGCTATATTGGTTTCAGTTCAATGGTGTTGGAGAACAACTCTTGGCACGTTCGAGGATGAACATATGTTTAAGTGGGGGAGGATGTAACGACCCGGCTGGTCGTTCCGAGTGTTTAGCCCTGTTTCCCTCATTTATGCTTCATTATATATGGTTGAGCTTCATTACGTTGTGTTAGATTGTTTGGCTCGGGTTTGGAAGGAATTTTGCAGAGAAATGAGACACTTAGTCTCTTATCTTGGTTCAATAGTGAAAAAGTCAACTGGAAGTTGACTTATTGGTAAAAAACCTCGGAATGCGGATTTTATGGGTCGGATAGCTTCGTTGGGTGATTTTGCACTTAGGAGTGTGTTCGGAATGTGATTTTGATGTCCGATATAGAATTAGCCTTGAATTGGCGAAAGATAGTTTTTGGTGATTTCCTATCGGCAGTGGAAAATAGGCTATCGGGGTTCGAATGAAATTCTGAAAGTCGGAGCAGGTTCGTAGTGTCAATTTTTATATATGTGCAAAATTTCAGGTCAATCATACGTGTTTTGGATGGTGTCGGCACCTTTGGCGAAATTTAGAAATTTCAAAGTTCATAGGGTTGAATTTTATGTGATTTTAGTGTTTTTGCGTTGTTTTTGGTGTTTGAAAGGCTCGACTAAGTTTGAATAATGTTATGGGATATATTGGTTGGTTTGGTTGAGGTCCCGAGGGCCCCGGGTGAATTTCGGATGCTCAAACGGGAATTTTTTGTCTTTGGGAGATTGCTGGTTCTTCTGGTGTTTTAGCAGCAGTGATTTGTTCATTGCGATCGCGTGAGTTCATCCGTGATCGCGTAGAGTAAGTTGAGGCTAGGAAGATTTTATGAAGTGTGATCTCGTAGGTAGGAGTGCGATCTCAAATGGTAGAGCAAAGTGGTCAGTGCGTTCGCGTGGACATGTTTGCGTTCGCATAGTAAGACTGGGAGTGGCAGTGAGAGGATGGAATTGCTCTATGGAATCGCATAGAGCTAGTCGCGATCGCATTGTTGCGAGGAGTGGTGTTAAGTGATCGCATAGTTGTTTCTGTGACCGCATAGAGTTAGTTGGTTGGGCAGCATTTTTTTCTTCGCGATCGCGTGCCTTTTTCTGCGATCGCACAGAGTAAAAGTCTGGGCAGGCAGTTTAAGTTCTAATTTTGGGGGTTCTTGACCATAGCTCATTTTGCCATTTAAGATCTCGGAGGAAGGAAATTTTGGACTAGATTTTCAGTGGGATTCTTGTGGTAAGTGTTCTTCAATCATTTTTTGTTTAATTTCATGAATTTGTCTTGATTTTCACTATGCAATTTGAGTAATTAAGTAGAAAATTTGGGAAAAACTGGGAGGAAAAAAATTGGAAATTTCTTTTGGTGATTTGAGTGGGTAATTGTGGTCCGATTATTATGTTCTTGGTATCTACGGACTCGTGGAAGGATAAGGATTCTCGTGATATAATTTTTATCAGATTCCGAGACGTGGGCCCGAGGGCCGGATTTGGCAAATTTCGGGAATTGTGCCTAATTTTGATAGTTTTCGATTGGGTTTCGTCTCCCTATCATATCTTGATGTTATTTATCTGTTTTGTGATAGAATCAGAGCATTTGGGAGCCGATTCGAGGAGCAAGGGCACCGCAGAATAATTTTTGGGTTGTTTTGAGGTAAGTAACGATTGTAACTCTAAACCTGAGGGTTTGAAACGCTGGTATTTGATATTGTTTGTAAAGACCCGTAAAAATTTCTATGTTAAAACTAATGCCCGAGAAGAAGAGAGTTCTTGATAGAGAAGGTTTCAAAATCACTCAAGCCCGGAAAGTATCAAGTTATTGTCATTTTCTTCTCTCAAAGAGGTAAGTCTTCACCCTATTTCCCCAATTTCTCAGATTTTGTGTAACAATAAAACACACATAGGTTGGGTCTTGAAAATAAAAAGTGAAACCTTGCATGCATGTGAATAATCTTGCATAATCTAGCAAAAGGGAAGTAAGCTAGGGCATTCTTTCACTAAAAAGGGGTTAGTTAATCTAAAGGACCACATAATAGTTGATAAAATGCCCAAATGAGTCCAATGTTCCTAACTCTAAGTTTGAATATGTCACATTGTAAATTAGATTGAAGTCGCTAGAAGGTCCGGTGATTTTGGATAACAATTATAGAGAAATTCCAACTCAAGGTATGTATATCTAACTCTAATCCTCATAGGATAAACCCATGGTGCTCACCTTCCGGGTATGATTCTCTTGTCGGATATCTATGGAATTTATGTGTTCTATGTGCCTAATTGAAGAATCTTTGCTTCTATGTCATTCCATGCATTACCATATCGTTGTGCTACTTGAGTATATATAAGTTGTGATCATTTTATTCCTTCTTCTACTATGTGTGTGATCCTTGCATGTGATGGGTGTGGTAATTATGAAAAGCTACAATGGTACGATCAAAAGTTGTTATGATATGAAATGTAGGTAAAGAGACGGAAATGATGTGAAATGCAAAACATGAGGTTGAATAGTTGTGAAACATGGATTAATGGAACAGATGGTTATGGAATATGGATTAAGGGATGAATTGTTGTGAAATGTGAATCAAGGGATTCTAATGATATGAAAGAGGAGTCAAAGAACAATATGTGTTGGGGATCAAAAAGGTTAAAATTTATGTAAGTGATCTAAAACACCCATAATTGTACCAGGAGAATGTCCTATGGGTGAGAAGGCCTATCCGGTCTAGCTGGGATCGGAATCCATGTCGTACACATGGATGACTTGATATTGTGATATGATTATGATTATGATTTGATGATGATTATTGTCCTCACTGTTTACAGTTGAGATGGACTAGCCAATCGGGCAGAGATTGGACTGCGTGTGTTGTGCACAAGCCACGGTGTTAGCCTAGCCGATTCGAGCAGAGATCGGACTCCGTGAGAACAAGCCATGGTGGTTATATGTGATGTGATTGAAATTCATACCTCACCTAGGATGGCTTAGCCGATGGGGTAGAGATCGGACTCCGTGTGACAACCACACGGTGGATCAGTATAATAATAACAAGATGAACTTAAAGTACATTAACCAGAAGATGGAAAAACGGGATGAGGGTTGTGGTAACTCTTGTTTGTGTTCTTCCTTTCCTGGGTGTATTGTTATCTGATGCCTCTATTTGTGTTTACTGTTGATGTTCATCCTATATAGAGTAGGTTTGTTCATACATACTAGTGTTATTCAATGGTACTAACGTCCCTTTTGCCGGGGGCGCTACATCTTTTAAATAGATGTAGGTGATCCTGTAGCAGGTAGTGCTGATCGCCGTTAGTGGTGCCTATTCTTCCATCTCTGCAGCAGTATTGGTGAGCCCCACTTCCTCTCGGGGCTGTGTGTAAATCATGTTGACTCATTTTGTTTTATGTCATTCCTTTTGAGGTATAGCCAGGGCCTTGTTATCAGCAAGTCTATGTATTCTTCTCCGTACACTTAGAGACTCCGTAGACACTATGTGGGCTGTAAACATATTTTGGGTAGTTGTTGTACTTACTTGTAATTATGGTCTCGTAACGGGAACGTTCTACCGAGTATGTATGGTTTGGTAATATCTAAGTTTGAAAATGTTAAAAGAAGAAAGGGATTTATGTTTTAACCGCATGCTTGAATCTATTTTGCTGTTCACTTATAAAATGTACATTATGAACATGGGCAAATGCGTCGGGTAGGAAAGGCTTACAGGTTCGCTTGACCGGGTTCATCCGGTTGGGCGCCGGTCTCGTCCCCCGACCTGTTTAGACACTCAGAGTATACTTTTACACTATTCTCCCACTATCTTGATAGATCATCTGGGAACTCAGTCATGTTTACCACTTGTTGTTATTTTCATTGTTATCACACTGCTTTGAAACTCTGAGAAGTATTTTGGGATGAGTCCCTTGAGTTGAGATGAATTGCCCGAGTTGCTTTTGAGGATGACTGAGTCAGGCCGAGAGCCGAGTATGTGAGGATAGTTATGGATCGAGTTACACGCCGCAACAATATATATGTCCAGGGCGAGAGCCGAGTATGTGAGGATAGTTATGGATCGGGCTGCACGCCGCAACAATATATATGTTATATATTACATATGGATCGGGCTGCACGCCGCAACAATATAGATTATATAATATGTATGGATCGGGCTGCACGCCGCATAAATATACAATATATATTGGATCAGGCTGCGTGCCGCAGCAATATAGCGTTTGGGCTGTAGGAGCCCCTCCAGGAGTCTCTAAACCCCTAGTGAGGGCAGTCGACTATTATATGGATCGGGCTGCACGCCGCAACAATATATGTATATATATATATGTATGTATGTATTGGATGAGGCTGCATGCCGCAGCAGTTGTTACATGGTACCTGATGAGTGAGAGTGCTGAGTGTGAGCATTGACTTATGAGAGCAGAGTCACGAGTGACTAAGAGGCTTGCCCGAGAGGCTTTATTTGTGAGCGACATTGTGCCCAAGTGGCGAATATTTGTATGAAACTCTTTTCACTATTCTTTACACTGAGCCTCTTTGATAAATTTTGACTAATGTTTCATACAAGCTTAAAAAGGAACTGGAGTTTTGTAAAATCTTTGGTAAATGTGTGCTCTTGACTTGATCTATTACCTTTACTTGTACTTATTTTTATGAAACTATAAAGTTTAAATGCTCGTCACTGCACTCATGGTTTTAGATACTTTGGTTACTTACTGAGTTGGCGTACTCACGTTACTCCATGCACCTTGTGTGCAGATTCAGGTACCGGGATAGAGCGATAGTTGAGCTACCTCATTTGGAGCATTGTTCGTAGTTTGGGAGGTAGCTTCTCGGCGTCCGCAACCCACTCTTTCTCCTTCCTACTCTATCATTTTTACTTTACTTCCCAGACTTTTTAAATTAGAGGATTTGTATTAAACTGTATCATCTCTTAGATGCTCATGACGGTTGACTCCGGGTGTTGGTACTGTGCTTAGATGTTCTAATTATTTTTATTGTTTTTTTGAAATGCTTAAGAAATAGAATTATTATGAACATTCGGATATTTGATGTATTAAATGAAAAATCATTTCATTATTTTCAGTAAACTGGGTAGCCTAGTATCACGATAGGCGCCATCACGGCCAGTTGTGATTTGGGGTCGTGACATATGGTCATGGGGTACCATATAAAATCAATACACACACTATTATGTCATTAGAATATCCATGTAAAAATACATATATTTTCTCAACTTCTAATTTTCGCTAATCTCGTATAAAGAATACAAATTCTCGTACGCTTAATTCTTAAAATTGTAAAAAGATAACCTTCTTTTCTTATGAGAAAATAATTTCTATCTTTACAATAAATAAAATCTCATAAACTTTCTCATATTATATGTATAATTTACCATATTCGAAAATAGTAATAATAGTAACTATCCAAAATTATAATCATAAAACTTTTATTAAAATACTTCACCTAAAAGAAAATACCACACTAACATAATACCTAACGATATCAAGGTTGTAAACTTACAGGGTCTCATTATATTAATGTCTTAAACCCTCTATAACCTTCTAATAGACATAATCCCTTTGAACTCATGTGGAGTTACTACGGCACATCATAATGCTAACGTAGGGGATGTAACATCCTTCTCCCCTTTAGAAACATTCGTATTCGAATGTTAACTCTTTGAGATTTTCAAAACTTTCACTAGGGTCTCTTTTTGTATACTAAACTAAAACCCAACCTCTATCTGAGCTCTAGACTATTCACAATCTTTTGTACTTAAGTATCTCGTATCTTCTTCACCTTTACTTTACTTACTTTTGAATCTTGCATCATATCTTCTATTTCTTTCATAACTTCCCTTTCACATAAGTAGAAATTACATTTACGCCATAAAGCTCTATTGTGATAGCACCTCTAGTGCATACAAAATTTGGTGGAATCTTTACACTGACTTCTTACGACTCAGCTCTATGGCATGACCTCGAAACAAAAGAAGGGTAACATTTCCTAAATTCCCTATAGCCTCTCAACTATAAATGTGTCTCACAACACATCCATAAGTGAGACTCTACTAGGCACGGCTTTGTAGACTCCCTAGGACACGACCTGCTATGATACCACTTTGTCACGCCCCAAACCAGGGGAGACGTGGTTGCCACCTGATGCCGAGCTGGCCCGAGAACCACTCTGTAACTCATGATCATTCGACCAAAACTAGAACATACATAGGTTGAGTTGGCTAAACTCATTCCTTTTATAACTATCATGGGCTAACATGGCCACAAGTCGTAATGTATAACTATAAGTGTGTAACACTGTGTCACTGAACCATTTTTCTTAAAACATGAATACATATGGGCCTTTAAGGCCAATGAGATACTGTACAAAATTAACATGTAAGGCCCCGTAAAATTAACTGTTACTTCATGAGCAGGCTCGCCGAGGTTCAAACCTTTTGGATTGAACAATACCCTACGGACTTAGAAGAAAATTTTCGCGAAAAAGTGCATTTTTGCGGCCCATTATGCGGTCTCATAATCACTCTATGGATTACATAATGGCCGCAAAGTGAATCAGAAAACTGGCCGAATTTGAGGCCAATTATGCGGCCCAAAATGTGATCGCATAATTAATATACGGGCCCATAATCCATAGCATATCTGCCTTGGAGTTTTGCGAGAGGAGTTCCGTGGGCATTATGCGACTGCATAATGGGTATGCGGGCCGCATAATGGTTGCATACCCGGTCAAAAAATTTACTCTCTTGAGCCCCTTTCTGCGGCATCTTTGCGGACCACATACTTACTTTGCGGTCGCATATGCGACCGCATAACTGTGTCGGGGCATCCCATTTTCTTATTTTTAAATCCAACCCCAGACCAGCATAAAACACATTCCCCACCATTCTAAACCATTCTCCTTATAATATACAGTGATAAAAGAGAGTGTTCTAGAGAGAAGATCCCAATTCAATCAAATTGATCCTCCATCACCACTCAACGCTTGAAACTAAACAAACAGGATAACAATTACTTCACTCTAAGAGGTAAGTTTCTACCACACTAGCTTTTAAATTCTACGATTAGCTAAAATGGGCCATTAGTAAGGTACTCCATGGAGATAGCGATAGGGACCATGCATGCATGAGGTTCTAAACTATGTGTGGGGAAGTAAAAGCAAATATAGAAAGAAATGGGGGATGGGACCTTAGAAAACTCATAATTCTAGATGTAATGCTCAAATGAGCTGGGACTATGATCCAATTTCTAGTTACAATTTGATTTTTCTATTTTGTCAAATAGATTGAAAGAGCTAAAGGATTCCGAAAATTGTCGTAGGAATTATGGATAAGACCCAGTCGAGGTATGTATGGATAAATCTAATCTTCATAAAAATCAACTCGTTGGTGTCTGAATAGGTGGTATGAGTCCCTTACATGATCATAGTTGAATTGATTATTTTAATGTGTTGAGTCGAAAGATTTCTGTTTCTAAATTGTTCTAGTTGACTACCATGACACCATGCTACTTGATAAAGTGAATCATGATCCTACATGCTTCTTCTATTATACGTGCAATTCATTATATCTTGGTTCTCGTTAATATGAAGGATGATTTCATTGAACAGATAAAAAGGGGAATCAGACTAGAATTGTAAAACGTGTCCAAGTGCCATGAACTATGTGATAAATGGTGTAAGTGAAATGTGAATTGAATAAATAAATGAAATGGTGATGTCCCAAAGTGAGTTGGCTTAGCCGATCGGGCCGAAATCGGACGCCATGTTGTACACATGGTGGCATTTACATCGGAAATATTAATATAAATTATGATGTTGGTGATGTCTCACTTGGGATAGCTTAGCCGGTCGGGCCGAGACCGGACACTGTGTAAAATATGCGATGGAATTATAAATCGTGGCACTTGGAAATAAGAGACTATTAATCAAAAGGATGGAAAGACGAAATAAGAAACTATGTGACCCTTACTTGTGATTCTCTATTCCTATGAAGTGCTATGTGATTTCCATGACTGCTTTCCTACCTGTTTTATTGTTTAACTATTTTAGAGTGGAATTGTTCATACATACTAGTGCTACTCGATGGTACCAACGTCCCTTTTGCCGGGGGCGCTACATCTTTGAATAGATGTAGGTGGTTCTATTGCAGATAGCGCTGATCGCCGATAGTGGTGCCCTCACTCTTTCTCCTTACAGCAGCCTTGGTGAGCCCCGTTTCTTCCCGGGGTCATGTATAATATATGTTGTTCTTCTTTTGTATAAGTTACTATCTTTTAAGGTGTAGCCGGGGCCTTGTTACTAGCATTGTCACGTTTGTCTTTTGTATCTATAGAGTCTTCATAGACGTTTATGTGGGTCATGTATGGGTGTCGGGGATGTTATCGAATCAAGTTGTATATTGAAATCATATTCCACTTAATCATAAACTTTAAGTACATTTGGAAGTTTGATTATCGCATAATGTATGTAAGGAATAATGAACTAGCAATGTATGTATAGTTATATAACTAGCCTCTCTCCGAGTTAATAAACGGTAATGCGTTCCTTTTTTGGAATATGAATGAGTCGGGTAGGATATGTTTGAAAGGCTTGCTCAATCGGGTTCACTCGGTTGAGTGCCGGTCGCACTCCCCGAGGTTGGGGCATGACATAACCTATGTATACAAAGACTATAAGATTATTTGACATCAAACGGTACAAGGTACCGGCCTACCCATAAGTCTGCAGTAAAATTCTAACATTATGACTCATAGACTCGGCTGCACTCTAAATGAGGTGGAGTCTTACCGATCCTTCGCTGAAGCCAATCCCGTATACTATGAGGGATCGTCAATCTGCTTATCTGTATCTACAGGCATGAATAAAGCGTCCCCAATAAAAGGACGCCAGTACGAATAATGTATTATGTATGTAAGGCGGAACTGAAACATAACAATAAGTCAACATTAATTAAAGACATATAAGAATCAACCTGAATCTGTGAAATGCCACCGTATATGCATACTTATTATACTCATATATACTCAATGCTTCTCTTTGAGACTATTATCCATATCTTATGATGCATGACTACCCAACTGATCAGTGGTAACTACCCGACAGGCCTTCGCACGGTGGTAAATGTATGACTGCCTAACCGGTGGTAAATAATGATACATAACTGCCCAACTAGTGGTAACTACCCAACTGGTGGTAACTGCCCGACCGGCCGTAGCCCTGTAGTAAATACATATATGCCCAACAGGTCATACCATGGTGGTAAATGAAGCTTCATGATTGCCCAGCCGGCCGTACCACGATGGTAAATGTATAACTTCCAACAGGCTCTAGCTCGATGGTAAATGCATGACTTCCCGACTGGCCGTAGCTTGGTGGTAAATGTATAACTGCCCAACCGATCGTAACTCGATGGTAAATGCATGACTGCCCGACCGATGGTAACTGTCCGACCTCCCGTAGCATGGTGGTAAATGCATGAAGATGCATGTATTACTATATTAATAACATTAACATTTTTATCATATACCTCACTATGGACTTACAGACATACTTAGACATGCTTGATATCACTTTACCAGAATGAATAACATAGACATCCTTAACTGCTAAGAGTAGAAAACTTATGAATAGCATTAGATTTACATATCGTTAGTTGGATCATTCCAAAAGAAGGAAGGATTAGCCTTAACATACCTGAGCGGGTTCTCCGAACAATCCCTCTAACACACGACAATCACGACAAAACAGGTGATCGCAAGACCGGAGTAGGAAAAAATCCATACAATATTCTTGAGAAAGATTACATCGTACCTCCTTATAATTGCAAAATATTACATTGCTTTGAATTGTTGAAGATCTTATCTTGCTTATGAACTGAAATCCTATCAAACATCTAGAACTTCCGTCGAACATGATCATGGTGCACTCAATATCACTTTAGGCCGTTAGGGGGATATTCTTTAGAATATTAATCTGACCTTCAAAAGGAATATAACTTTAACCATTCCACCAATAAATAATAAACATTGAATTCAACATAATTGTGCTTGTTGTGCAGTAAAACCAAGATCAAGGTAGTATAGTGTATACGGCTAAAATCAGAGAGCCCGATTTTATGACCATTACGACACTCAGAAGGTTCAAAGTAGCTCTAGTTGTTGCATCACGGAGGCATGTAGAGGATCCTCGACCTCTAGGTAGTGCAAATATAAGACCAACATGGAAAGGCGGGAAATTCTCAAAAGGCACGTGGTTAAAGATGATCAAGTACGCAAAATAGTACAAGCCCGTACTGTGGCATTAAATGGTTGTACCAACCATCTCTCTTTGTAATAATTACACATGTAGTATGTTGGGATTCCCCCTCGTATATAAAGGGGACCCTTGTCAATTTGTAAGGGACATGATATTCAATACAAGAACAAGAACATTCCCTACTCCCTAACTCAAACATTCTCTACAATTGTTCCATTAATTTATCGCCTTTCATTTATAGTTTTCATTATTTGTTCTTCATTTATTACTCGTTATTGACCTTAAAGAGGCTATCTTCTAGGCCTTCAATACTGTTGTACCATCTTCGACCGCCCCCTGTCAAACTTACGAGCTCGGCCTCGAGGCCTATTTCGGCCAAGCTCGAGACCTGATCTCTCAACTGCTCGGTTTGCATAATCTCATCATCCTTCGCTCTTATCTCATTTTCTTGCTTCTCACTCAGCATCTATTGCCTAAACAACTGTTATTAAAATAGATCACATATTTTTAGAACCACAAAATTAAATATAATTGTAATTACCATTTTCAAGGTAAACAGTTTGGCGCCCAACGTGGGGCTAAAAATAATAGTGATTGTTTTAGTGCTGGTTTTCTAAACACAAGTTATTCTTTACACTTTTTCTTGTCCAAGAACCTTCAATTTCAGGTCAGAAAATGTCTAACTCAGTGAACATACATGAAAACAATGGTCCTGAGGATCACAGAGAGAATGGCGCAGCTACTTCCAATGCCGGTGTACCACCGCAAAACCCTGAAGGGGCACTGGTGCAAATCCGCGTTGATGAAGGCTCACACAACGCTCAAGATGTCGATGTAAGCTCTCATACAGACGAAAGTGTGCGTGAAGGAGACCAACGTGAAGCACAGGGAGCCCCTACTCAAAAGGAAAGAGAAGTTATCCTTCATGTCAGTTTTGAGATGTTACAGGCACAACAAGTGGCTATTGCTCAGCTACAAAGCCATCAGAGAACCCCAAGCACAACACTACCAGAAACGGCGGCTCGAGTCGAAAAGGCACCAGAAAGGTCGAGAAATAATGGGTCGGCGGCCGACCCTGCTATTATGAAAATGCTCGAGGATCTCACAAAGAGGATTGAACCGGTCGAAAACAAGATAGAAGCTAACGATAAAAAGGTGGAGACCTATAACTCGAGAGTCGATCAGATACCGGGCGACCCCCCGATTCTGAAGGGTGTAGAATCAAAAAAGTTCGCGCAAAAGCCATTCCCATCAAGTGCAGCCCCGAAGCCCATCCCGAAGAAATCCCGAAGTACAACAGGACCTATGAATCCAATGAGCACATTACTGCTTACACTTGTGATGTGAAAGGGAACGACCTAAGAGACGACGAGATTGAATTTGTCCTATTGAAAAAATGTGGAGAAAAACTATCCAAAGGGGCCATGATGTGGTATCATAACCTACCCCCGAACTCGATAGATTCATTTTCCATGATGGCAGACTCCTTTGTGAAGGCACATGTTGGTGCCATCAAGGTCGCTACAAGGAAGTCCGATGTCTTCAAAATCAAACAAAGAGAGAATGAGATGTTGAGGGAGTTCGTATCCCGCTTCCAACTGGAACGACTGGAATTACCACCGGTGTCTGATGATTCGGCAGTGCAAGCCTTCGCTTGGGGCTTGAATGAACGAAGCTCAATAGCTTCAAAGTAGTTGAAGCAAAACTCAATCGAGTAGCCTGCCGTAGTTTGGGCGAATGTGCACAACAAGTATCAGTCAAAGATCAGAGTCTAGGATGACCAATTGGAAGCCCCCTCGGGCTTGGTGTATCCCAGTAGGCTCTTAAAAAAGGAATCGAGGCTCCCAGAAAGAGAGCCGAGGCCACAAAGAAAGGTATCAACCATATATATAAAATCGAAGAAATATCATGAGGCATAACATACCTCGAAGTGACAAAAAGGATGGATCGAGGACAGAATCCTCGGGGACTCGTGAACAAATCAGGATTCGACAGACACACGGGGCCGGTAGAGGTACCCCGGCTATCTGAATACAACTTTAACATTGATATTTCAGACGTCCTATTGGCCATAGGTAGAATCAAGGACACCAGGTGGCCAAGACCCGTACTACCGGATCCTTCACAAAGGAACCCAAACTTGATATGTGAATATCACGGTACCCAGGGTCATAGGACCGAGGATTTCAGACAGCTTCGAGAAGAGGTAGCCCGACTGATTAGCAATGGGCACCTTCGAGAGTTCCCCAGCGACCGAGCTAAAAATCAATTTCGGGAAAGAGAGGCAAACATGAAAAACGAAACAAGAGAACCACAGCATGTCATCCACATGATTATTAGAGGAATCGACGTCCCTCAGGGACCCGTTTGCTAAGCAAACAAAAATATCCATCACCAGAAAAAAGCAAACTGGGAGCTACATACCTGAAGATGCTCTTTCATTCAGCGAAGAGGACATCGAGACCTTGTCTCAGCCTCACAACAACACACTGGTAATTTCTTTTCTTTATTATAAATTCCAAGCTAAACATGTGCTCGTGGATCCAGGTAGCTCGGCCTAGGGTGGTAGAGCAACTTGGGTTCCTCGACAAGATCGTGCCCGCCTCCCCTGTCCTCAACGGATTCAGCATGGCGAGTGAAACAACCAAATGGGAAATCATCCTCCCAGTCAGCGTAGACGGTACAATTCAAAACACCAAGTTTCAAGTCATCGAAGGTGACATGAGATACAATCCATTGCTCGGAAGGCCATGGATTCACAGTATGAGGGTGGTGCCGTCAACCCTTCATCAAATGATGAATTTCCCTACAAAGTATGGAGTAAAAACAGTATACAGGGAGAAACACGCAGCAAAAGAAATGTTCACAGTCTACGATGTGGCACCGACGTCGGCACCTTCTACATCGAAGGAGCCAAAAAAGAAGCAAGTAGCCAAGTTGCGATCACAAACTGTATCCTTGATGAACGAATAAAGGACCGTATCGCGTCCTCGGAATGAGTAACTGAAGCAAATCGAGGCTTGAACGCCACCACAGTTAAGGTACAATCCTCTCCCTCTTTCCTTCACATTTTACACTAACATATGTACAGGTGTTTGATTGAAAACAATCAGAGCACCCTCCAGCTTGAAGGCCTTAGGTTTTAAAGCATGCGTTGCTCTCTTTTTCCTCACGTCAGATTTTATCCCAAATGGCTTTTACCGGCGAGGTTTTTAACGAGGCAACACACATATGCTACCTAAGGAGAACTCACCAAGTATTCAAGTCTTCTCTTCGATCAACCTCAAATATTAAGGGTAATCCCCCCGGGAGATAACCTCCTCGAAGAAACTGAAATATGCCAAAGAGGGTCTCGACAGGAGAACAATATATAGGACCAAACGGTCAAATGAACCGTGTCCACATAGAATAATCGAACCCTCGATGGTGAAAATAATGTATACTTGTACCAAGTAATCGCAAAAGAATATTTTATCATCTAAACACTTCGCACATCAAAGAAGTTTTCTATTTTCAAAAGAAACGACCCCATGGCTTGAAATTTCCCAAACACTTAGGAGCCATGAGACCTCAGGGCTGGAAACTTCAAGTTCGTAAGCCCTCTATGAGGCACCAATGTAATCCCTCCACAAGGCAAAATCAAAACTATATTGTCCTCGACAGTAGGCCCATCAAGCTATCTAACTTGAAATCGTAAGACCTCGGGACCGGCAACTTCAAGTTCGTAAGCCCTCCACGAGGCAATATTAACAGCATAAACCCTACATGGGGCAATGTCAGCAACATAAGCCCTTCATGAGCAAATATAGACAATCTAAGGCCTCAACGAGGCATTATCAAACTTGTAAGCCCTCAACGAGGTAAGGTCAAAATCTGCAAAGACCTTAAAAAAAGGCATAACCTCGACTCGGCGAGTGTCCTTGACAACTACCCCACCAAGTCATCAAAAAATTGAAGCCATAAGACCTCAAGGCTAGAAACTTCGATCTCATTAGCCCTCCATAAGGCACCAATGTAAGCCCTTCATGAGGAAATATCAAAGACATAAGCCCTCCATGAGGCAATATCAACAATCTGTATGACCTCAAGCAATGCATGTACAAATATTTAAAACCTGGCATAATCCCGATATCAAAGTCAAGGCTATATATTCGAACTTGTAACACCTCTAAAAAGGCTCGATATAGACGTCGAGGCTATCTCACTCGGGGACTAAACGCTACGGCCAAATATAATGACCACCTCAATAAGGCTCCGGCCAAACTAACGCAACTCGGAGATGTCAGATTGTTGCCATAAAATCACAGGCTTCCAATTACTTCAAAAAGAACCGGTTAAAGGGTGTACTGACCCAACGTGTAAGAGCCCGAGCCGCCAGCAACATCAAAGGTCGTACCGACCATTGCGTAAGAGCCTGAGCGCCAGCCTAAAGAGCCTCAGGGCCAATTTAAAAAACATGAGCGTCGATGAGCTCGATTCGAAACCCGACTCAAAGACTGAGCCCAAAATGGGTAACCAAACCACCTAAGGGCCAAGTGCGTAAGAGCCCAAACTCCAGTTATATCAAAGGGCGTAACGACCCAATGCTAAAAGCCTAAGCGCAAGCCTAAAAAGTCTTTTGTCCGATTTAGAAAACCTGAGGGTCGATGAGCTCGAGTCGATACTCGACTTGAAGACTGAGCCCGAAATGATTAACTAAAGCGCCTAAGGGCCAAATGCGTAAGAGCCTGAGCTCCAGCCATATCAATAGGCATATTGACCCAATGCGTAAGAGACCACGGGCCAGCCTAAAAAGCCTCAGGGATAATTTAAAACACAAGGGTTTCATATCGAAGTCCAATTCATCGGGCTAATTATCGACAAGCAAATCAGAAATACCAAAGAATCCTTTATATATATATATTTTTATTATGTGTATTACAAATATGAATTTACAATGCTTCCACAAGAGACTTTGCAAAGGACAAGGAAGAAAAACCTAGTCTGCTCTAGGGACCAGCTCCCTCGGAATCCTTCAAATATCAGCATCGGTACCAGAAGAAAGGAAAAACTTAGCGTCGATCCCATACACCTTGTCCTGCTTTATCTCTTCCGAGAGATCAAAGCCCCTAGAATGAATCTCTTCGAGGGTCTCCCCCGAGACCTGCATCGGGCATACTTATTTCCCCTCCTCTCTCTGTCAAAATCTCCCCTCAGCTCAGCCTGAGCATCGGCAACATCTTTTAAATAAACGACCACTTTCTTATCAGCCTTTGCTCGAACTTCTTCAGCTTCATCCCAGGCATCCACGACCTCGGCCTTCATATTCAAAAGATTAGTCTTAAGCTTGGCAATCCTGCTCGTCTGAATAAAGCTATCTTCTTGAGCATTGCGAAGTTGTATCTCGAGGCCAGAAGCCTTGGCGAAAGCATTCCTTTGGGCCGCTGCATGAACGCCTATTTGCGCCTTCAACGCATTGCATTCGTAATTGACATGTCCCACTTAGCCCCAAAGTCATTCCAACGCTTCCATTTTTCTCTGCAACTGAAGCACCAAAACATTAATTCTCGAAGGCGGGAAAGGAAGCACATACTCCCTCAAAATAAGGATTACCTGTTGCTCGAGATCGCCTTCGTAATCTCGGCTTCGATTCACCTCCGATCGAAGGCATATCAATTCTTTTGTCTTCTCATTACAAAGAAGCGTGAGATATTTCTCCTTGCCAGGTTTCCCACAACCTAGCCTCGCAACAACGCAACTTGGACTTGAGCTTGTCAAAAGCCTACGAAAAAGAATATTCAATTAAAAAACTAAAAATACAAAACTGAAAAACCAACAAAGCCAACCAAAACTCACCTCGAAACAGAGCCGCTGAGCCTCCTTAAAATTTAAGCATGCATCTACTGGCCTGGACCCATCGGCCTCAGTTGAATAGCTCTCAGTAGGGGCACCACTCGAGACCCCACTTGGTTCGAGCGGCCCCTGACCCCGCAAGTACCTCAAATTACCTTCGAGGGCGGAAGAAGACGATGGTGGAGGACTCTTGCTCTTTCCCTCTCGGGAACCTCTCCCTCGAAACTAGACGTCTCAAGCCTAGCAAGATCGACAGCCTCGGGAGGGCCCCTGGCTCGAGCCGTAGAGGAAAAACCATCATCCCGAGGAGAGTTGATGTCCATAGAATGACCGACACATATAAGGTCCTCTTCAACGACGACGTCTCCTCTGTGTCTCCGGGCATGCCCCGCCTCATTGGGAATGTCCTCATCCATAGAGGACCTTTTCCGCTTATGATCCTCCCTCAGCTTCGAAGCCGACGGTACTTCCCTTTCCTCGAATGGACACAATCTGACTTTGGAGAATCCACCAACACCTACGGTGGCAGAGTTAATACACATAAAAGAAAGAATTCCTCAAAAGGCAATCACATGGCTTATACCGTCGTGCTTTGCTTCCTATCTGCCCTTCGAAAAATCTCGCCACTTGTGTTCGTCATATGTCAAGGATGTTGCAAGCCTCCGTGTCCAAGCCGCAAGATCGAGGATCTCTTCCGGCATCCATGGGAATGTTTAGAAAGAGAAAAATAAACATTCTTATAAATGGACAAGAGTAAAGGGAACTAAGATACGACGTAGTACGTACATTTGAAGTTCCATTTTTTGGGAAATGGCAGGAACTCTGTAGGAATGATGTCGATGGTCCTCACTCGGACAAACCAACTCATCCATCCCCGGTTCCATTCCTTGTCATTATTGGATATGAAAGTCTTGGTGGATCGGCGTCGTAACGCAATCAAGCCTCGACAATGCTGAGGCCGATATAATCTGATAAAGTGGCTAAGGGTAAACTCGAGCTCAGCCTTTTCGGTGAAGTACCTCATCATGACAACTATCAGCTAAAAGGACTGACGAATCTGAGCCAAGGTGACTCAATACCTTTTGCATAATTCGAGCACAAGGCGGTCAAGGGGGCCCAATGTAAATGGGTATGTATACACGTTCAAAAATCCCTCCACGTAGGCTATAATATTCTCTTCTCGGGAAGGTATCTGCAGTTTCAAATTTTCTTCCCATCCACAATCTCTCCTCACGGCCTCGAGGTGGTTTTCTTCTATCGATCGAAAAAACCTCGACGCATGCATTCACTAGTGCAATATCTTTTATCAAAGAAAAATATCTCGAGGTTAACTCGCCATACGTCGGCGGTGTACCACTCGCCGGGCAAGATGCAGAGGTAATGTTTCCCTCTTCTTGATGAACAGATTCGGGCACAGAAACCATAACTACTTAAGCAAAGGTAAAGAGGAAGAAATAAAAATAGTTTCGCTAGATGAGAAAAGGAAGATAACGCTGAAGAGAAAGCTAGTTTTGCAAAGTTGCAAGACTTAAACTGAAGAGGAAGCAAGTATATATATATAGAACAAGCGGCGACTCTTCAACTACTTTGAAAGCCAATTAATTATGACAAAGTTGTTATAACTTTTGGGGAAGTGTACAGGCATGGCCACCTCGGCCAATTCACGGTCATGTCATATGAATGACACTATCACACAATGTTCGAGGGATCGAAACTCCCATGCTGACCTAGCCTCGAGAAGATGTCCGATATCGAGAGGCTTTATTATTGCAAGTACGGGTTGCGAAGAGCTAAAATCAAAGCCTGAAAGTCGACTTTTGTTTAAGCATTGCAGGGCAATGTTTGGGAGATATGAAACAAGGAGATATTTTATTTCAAAAATGTATTTACAAGGGTATTTCTACAAAAATTCCCCCCGAGGATCCCATGTACAAAAAAAGGAGAAAAGCAAAATAATAGGTGAATCTACTCTTCGCCTTCACTGCTGCCCGATCCATTTTCAGAGCCCTCATCCGACGTAGTTGAAATCGTTGATTCTTACTCCAGAGCCCTGGCTTCTTCAATCTCGGCACAAAGATCGACACCTTTAGCGCTCGCTTCCTCGAATACTTGCCTCTTGTCTTGTAAGCGAGCATAGGCAACTGCCCGAGCCAGTCTTAGCTCGGCCTTCTCGGATATCTCCCTAGATCGGTCATTCACGGCAGTAGCATCCTTCTTGTATTAAGAGATAAATTCATCAGCCTCAGACCTGGCCACAGATAATGCAACAGCCTCATTCTGAGCACCTCGTAGAAGGTCTTACCTCGAGGATATCTTCTCCAAAAGAGTTTCCCTCTCCGAAGCCATGGCACCATTCAACCACGCCAGTTCAAGTTTTTCGGCATCCTTGGCCGCAACATCCCCTCGGAGCTGCCCCACTAGGGCATCCTTCTGCCTAATCTGAAAGGCACAGAAAATAAGCCGATTAGCACCAAGTATGGTAATGGAAGATAAAATTGTGGGTACCTGATTAACTGCTCGACTCAGTCAGCCCTCTCTTGGAGCCTGGTAGGAGGTTGATCAACTCCTCCTCTTTTCGGGAACACAGAGCCTCCAGCTCAACCAATTCCAATATAAGCTTCTCAAGCTCCTCTCCACGATGAGTCAACTCATCTTGCATCTTGGAGAAGGCTTGGTCATATAGCTTGTTGACCTGCAACATAAAGGAAGAAAGTTAGAAAGCAAGGGTAGGAAGTTGAAGAATAGCATATTATTTCAAGAAGGTCACCTGCTTTGGGAGCCTCTTGGCCTCCTCGAGGGCAATAGGGGCATCGATATTGGTCCCCTCCTGAACACCTTCAAAATAGTCTCTGAATGCATCATCCTCTCCATGAGAGGTCCCCAAACCAGGGGAAATCCTATCTTGAGCATCTCGTATCTCCCCTAGAGAAAATTACGGGCCCGATTGAAATCCATCGGCAACATCTGCCTCCATCGACGCTTCCTCTCGCCTCGGAAAAACATCGGAAGAAGATTCATCGAACTCACCGACGCGACCTATGACATGTCCGACGAGCGGCTTGGGGACTGCACTCGAATCCTCCTCGATGGTCTCCCCAGCACAGGGCGGGTCTGCATCATCCGCCTCTGACTCAGCAGACGCCAGCCCGGCAACTCTCGAAGCATCAATGCTTCATTTTGTCCTTTGTACCAAAGGGCAGATTTCATCATCTTCTTCATCAACTCGTAGACTCTCAGCGGCCATGGAGGATAGGACCGAAGCATCGGTCTTAGGCTTCCAAGCCTTTGCCTTTTTGGATTTTGGAGAATCCACCGTTGTCTCCTTCTTCATTTTCTAGTCCTTGGCAGTCTTCTTAGCCTCTTCCTCACAAGGAGGGGGTGGTCTCATCAAAACGCCTTCCACAAGGCATGCAGAAGCGTGATATATCAAACTCACCACCATCGAGAACACTTACGAAGAATGAGGAAACAACAACAACAAGAACAACCGTGATTCTTAGCCTACCATCGTGTTTTAGCCAAATAGCACGAGACGCATTTGTTGTACGCAAAAGCGGAGTCCAAAGGTTTGACTCACCCCGGAAGGTCCTGGATCATGCCGGGAAACCAAACGGTTGATACACAATTATAAGAAAATTAGTCAAGAGAAAAAGAGGTGGCAAAACATACTCAATCTAGGGATACTTACGTTTTATATTCCATTCCTCCGGGAACGACATTCTATCAGCAGGGATGACGTCTGAAGTTCTGATTCTAACAAATCGGCTCATCCATCCCCGATCTTTATCCTCATCGATGCAGGTGAAGAACGCCTTGGCAGATCAACAGTGCGGCTTAATTAGGGCCCCTCGAAAGAGACGAGGGTTGTATAATCTGATTAAGTGGTCGAGGGTGAAAGTCATTCCCTCGACCATGTTGGTAACATGTCGAATAATATATACAATCTTCTAAAAAGAAGGATAAATCTGACCGAGTGTCACTCGGTATTGAAAACAAAAGTTGAGAATCACCGGGTCAATCGGTTGAGAGGAAGAATCTATAGGGCATAAAGTCAAAGGTTATGTATATACGATGAGAAAGCCAGCCTTATACGTGACTATGCTTTCGTCAGCTGTAGGGATTTCTACTCGGGACACCTCCCCTCAACGGCAGTAAAGTTTTACCCTCTCTGTATCGGATACCACGCTTATATATCGAAACATGGGCTCGTATCGGCCTGGTTTTAGAAGGGGGGTTTTCAATTATGAAATCGGAGACGGTGTCGAAAGGACCAAAGATACAGTGCTCGATGGTCGAAGGAGTTTTTGATTTGCCCTTAGACGGGCGTGATGAAGAAGCGGCTCCCTCCTTTTGAGGTACCTTTTTGGAAGATTTTTCCATGGTTAAAACTGACGTTTGAAGAAAGAAGATGAAGGAGCAAACGCATATAGATGATGAGAGAAGAGAACACTTAGTAAAATTCTGAAGACTTGAAGATGTTGTAAAATTATGAAAAGGCAAGTGATTGAAGTATTTATAGAAGCCCTTTTGGCATGTTTGAAGCGGAAAGGTCGAACCAATAGTGGTCTGTGGGCTTCTCGAGAATTGTTGAAGATCTTATCATGCTTATGAACTGAAATCCTATCAAACATCAGGAACTTCCACTGAACATGATCAAAGTGATCATGGTGTACTCTATATCACATTAGGCCGTTAGGGGGATATGCTTACATAACGAGCTAGGCGTATTACGAATCACTCAACAAGGAAGGCAAATAACATATAACAGCCGCACCTAATTTCACAGGTGAACAACAAGAAATCAACACAAATCCGATAACTCCATATAATGGCAAGTCACGAAGGTATAGAGTATCTAAACTTCTTTTAAGGTTGAGAAGTTACGAGAATATTCAACAATTTCCACTTAAGGACAAGCAGCAGAGAATAATCATAACTTCATTTAAGACTAAAACAATTATAGGTTGAGATGAAGATAATTGCAAATTTGAGATACGTAGTTAAGAAGATATAGCATGACAGTAAAGGGAATAAAACCTTCAGATAAGTCAATTAGGAGTAAAGTAGGCAATAGGAGTAAATCAAAAAGTAAGAACTTCCACATTTAAGCAAATAAAGATGACACTAGAAATTAGGAAATTCAATTATGCAAAAACCTCCAAAAATCGCCTCTCCCGAGCTCCCCAATTTGAAGATGGTGTATATATATATATATATATATATATGTGTGTTTGTGTGTGTGTGTGTGTGTGTGTGTGTGTGTGTGTGTGTAGGGTGTAAGCTAAAGTATGGTAAAGCGATAAGGTTTTAGGAAGATAGGAGTGAGGATAAGAAAGGCAAGTGAGAAGGTGACGAGAATGGATATGTCCTCAGGATTATGACCATGAAAACAAGAAGAGTTGATGATTTCTCTCAGTTATACAAAGCTTAGTATAGCTTGAATAAACTCAAAGAAGTCTAAGACTAATAGCATTTAGAAGAGATGGAACATTGCCTTGGTGGTAGAATGAGGGTGTAATTGTGATAAATAAAGGATGACGTTTGTTTGATGACCCAAAAAAGTCATCTCTTGTTTTATAAATCAAAATTGTGTTCCATGACCTTGAAAACCTCCTTTTTTCTCACCTCGTTTTGCGTATGCAGTCCGAGCATATATCCGAAAAACTGTTATAGGAAAAATTGAGGAAAAGGCTAAGTTACTTTTAAAATAGTAATATATGTGAAGTATATTAGTTTTTAAGTGAGTTGAATGCTAGAATTAATTATACGTGTAGTTAGTTAAATGGAAGATTGTAGGGTAGACTAGAAATTTATTAGTACTATTGACTAAAGTAGCACGTGGTCATAAGCCATGGGATGTGGACAAGTGGTAGTAAGTGTCATATATCCATTACATGCAAAGATATGTAGTATCTGCATGTAATGAAAGGTTGTCCAGGGGATGACACATGTAAAGAGAAACTTTAATGGGCTTCCACATGGCATTAATTTTGCAAAGGGTGGAACTAAGTGTCATAGCACATGGAGTGCATGGCTAACATGTGTAAAGTTACTTAAAGTGCATGGCTAACATGTGTAAAGCTACTTAAAGTGCATGGCTAACATGTGTAAAGTTACTTAAAGTTCATGGTTAACATGTGTAAAGTTAGTGATGAATAATTGGGTAAGCTTAAGGCTCCCAAACGTGGCAGCAATTCAAGCTTAATATGGTGACTCTTAAGTGCATGAAATAGGTGGCAAAAGCTAGTAAACTTAGTGGCTTATTCATCACAATAGGTGGGGGCCATAAACTATGATTTTAAAAAGACCTTCGTCTTATATTTTGCTAGCAAACGGATGAAAGCTTCAAAGAGTGATTATAAAATCATATAGTTCCATTCTCTTTCCCATATCTTAGAAACATTACCATCCTCACAAGAGAGCAGAGAAACATTACAATCCAAATCACAAGAGAGCCTCAACCAAGCACATAAGAATCGTTATCCAAATCACATTCTAAGCTAAAAAACATAGCAACGTTGTTGCAAAGCTCTTGAGGAAATGTTTCGGCCATGATTTTCTTTGCATACGCAACGTGATTTCGTTGATATTTTCATATTACTTGTTCCATGTTTTGTCGCAATTAATGTGTGTTAGAAGATTGTCAAGAGAATCGACTCAAATAGAAGTGAATTGGAGGCGAATTCTAAAGGGAAAGTGGTAATTGAGGCTTGAGTTTGGCCGTGGAATTCGAGGTAAGTGTTTGGCTTAATCTTAGCTTGAGGGAAGAAGTATTGTGTATTATTTTCTACGTGTTAGTGTTATGCTCAACGTATAGGTGTGGTGGCGAGTATTTATACGTTAGTGTCAAGCATGCTCGTTAGTCGAATATTGTGATTTATATGATTTATCATTAAGCACTACTAGGTTCAATTTGATAATTATCCATGATGATAGCATTTCATTGGTATTTCCTATTGTTGAATATTGGTTCAAGTTGAGAATTTCCACATGAAGTTAAACAACTAAGTGAGATTGGTTATAGTTATTTCCCTTGCTGGGATGATATTGATTCTACTGTTGTTTTCCCTTGCCGGGACGTTACAGTTTTTATTATTGTTTATGTTATTGATTTCCTTGCCAGATTTCTGTTATTTATTTGTTTGGGTGAGGAAGAGTGTAAAAGCACAAAGGGTGATGCCGTGTCATTTCTATTGATTTATTGTGAGGATGACAGTAAAAGCACGAAGGGTGATGCCGTGCATTCTATTTATTATTTGGTGAGGATGAGAGTAAAAGCAAGAAGGGTGATGCCGTGCACTTGTTTTTGTGTTGTTACTTCTGTTGTTTACATTGATATCTAATTTGTTTCTTTACTTCGTTATTTCCATTACTTGATATTTTCTCCCCTCAGCATGTTCCCCTTTTCTTTGTATTAGGTGCTTATTTCTTGTTGTAATTATTGTCTACGTATATAATTAAATTACACATGTTTATTTGATTATCGTGTCCTAGCCTCGTCACTACTTCGCCGAGGTTAGGCTCGACACTTGCTCACTACATGGGGTCGGTTGTACTGATGCTGCACTCTACACTTTTTGTGCAGATCCCGGTACTAGACCCTTCGGACCATAGACCGAGGTTGCTGCCTTCAGTTCAGTTGAGACCCCGAGGTAGTCCTGCAGGCGTCCGCAGGCCTTGGTGTCACCTTCTATCCTATTTCTTTCATCTCTTACGTATTTCTGAGACAGTAGTATTTTCTTTGTTCAGGCCTCTATTCATAGTATTCATAGACAGTCCGTGAAATTGTGACACCAAATTCTGGGAGTTGTTATTATGGATTTTGTAATAGTATTTAATTAAGTTGTTAGATTCTATTTCTTCTGCACTTTTATTTTTGCTGATCTTGTATGTCTCTGGCTAATTGCTAAAAATAAAGAAGCAATATAACATAACAGGTAATGTTGGTTCGCCTAGCGGGTTCAATGTTAGGTGCCATCACAGTCCCGACGGTGGGAAATTCGGGTAGTGACAGTTTGGCCTTCGATTGAGTTATGATTCGGGGATTTAATGAGTTTTACGTGATTAGAATAACCGCCATCGGATGAATCACATTAATATGATATGAAATACGGTTATGGAAGTATGGTATCGCCCTTGGGTGGATCAGTCTATTCGTTTCAGATGGTACCCAATAAGACGTGAGCCCTAGCAGCAATGTTACATAAGAGGTCAAGTTATCAGTATTAAGGTGAATCAACAATCGATGGATAAAAGTTACAAAGTATGAGATAATATTAGGCCATCATTCTTAAGATGAATAGTAATGAGAAAGTTGTCACGCCCCAAAACCGAGGGGCGCGACCGCCACTCAACCGAGTAAACCCGACTAAGCAAGCCTGATAGGTCTTATTCTACCCAACTAATTTGTGAATAAAGAGGAGGTGAACTCCACTAATCATACTTTGTAGATATATCATTAACAAATTTTATTTTTGTTTCCATTAGCAGTTTCATCCATAATAACCAGATTATTACAATTATTAGATATGAAGAAAACATATTCGCCAAATACCAACATTTTCAAATCCAATTCCAATACTCGACACCACCCACAACCTGTCTACGGAGCCTCCAAATACAACTAAAGAGAAATATGAAAATGCCGGCAATAAGGCCCCGGCTATACCTCAAATGAAAAGTGCACGGTAACCTAATGACACAGGACCCCGAAATGAAGTGGGGATCGCCAAGTTAGATAGAACGAACATATCACTAACGCTGATCATTATCGCCTACTATGGAAACACCTGTATCCATTAAAGATGCAACGCCTCCGGAAAAAGGGAAGTTAGTATCATCGAATAGTACTAGTATGTATGAATAATTAAACTCTAAAATAGAACAAACAATAAAACAGGTAGGAAGGCTGTAACGACCTGACCGGTCATTTTGAGCTCTAGTTTGAGGCTGAGAGCAGTTCCATTTTAGGTATTATAACTTGTAGGCGTGGTCAGAACCGAATTTCGGGGAGTTTAGAGTTGATTTGGAAAGAAAATTCTCATTTCAGAAGCCTTAAGTTGGAAGAATCAACTAAGATTGGGATTTTAAGTAAACGACCTCCGAATCAGGATTTGAAGGTTCCTGCAGGTTTGTATAATGATTTCGGACTTGGGAGTATGTCCGGATCGGGTTTTTGATAACCTAGGAGCGTTTCGATGCATATTGTGGAAGTCAGTATTTTTGAAGAAATTTCCTAAGTTTGGCCTGAAGCGCATTTTAGTTATGTTGATGTCCGTTTGGGATTCTGAGTCTGGGAATAGCTTCGTAGGGTGATTCTGGAGTTGGGTGCGCGATTGGAGGAGAATTTGGATGTCCGTAGGTCAGTTTGGAGTCATTTGGCTAAAGATAGAAATTTGAAGGTTTTTGAGAAATCCGACAGGAAGTGGAAATTTTGATATCGGGGTCGTAATGCGATTTCGGATGTTGGAGCAGGTCCGTAATGTCAAATATGACTTGTGTGCAAAATTTAAGGTCAATCGGATGTGATTTGATAGGTTTCGACATCAAATGTGGAAGTTTGAAAGTTCTAAGTTCACTGAGGTTGAATCGGGCTGCGAATCGTGATTTCGATATTGTTTGAGGTGATTTCAAGGATCGACTAAGTCTGTGTGAGATTATGTGACTGAGTCGTGTGATTGGACAGGGTCTCGAGGGCCTCGGGTGTGTTTCGGGGTGGTTCCGGGTTGTTTTCAAGTGTTTTTGTGTTGCTGTCTTTCTGATGTTTTGGGGGTTTAGTGAGATCGCAGCCCTTGTGGTGCGATCGTGGAGAAGGAATTAGAGGTGCTGGTAATTTAGCTTGTGCGATCGCACAAGGATGTATGAAATCGCACAGAGGAGGATTTTTGGGACTGATGCATTGGTCTATACGATAGCAACTATTGTTGTGCGATCGCGCAGAGGAAAAATATAAGGCTTCATATTTTGGCTTGTGCGATCGCAGCTGGTACTGTGCGATCGCACAGGGTGTTCTGGGCAACATACTTGGCCTGTGCGATCGCGGCTAATTGTGTGCGATCGCACAAAAGGTTTTCCTGGGCAGTGTTCAATTTAAAACGGATTTTTGCCATTTCTCTCATATATCTCTCATGGTTGGGGCGATTTTGGAGTATTTCAAAGAGTGATTTTAAGCATCAAGAGGTAAGTGAATCCTTCTCATTTCCAAGTTAATTCAAGGTTCATACATGGAATTAGACATGAAAATTGTGGGAAAATTGAAAATTTTGAAGAAAACCTAGAAATTTTGCAATTTGGATTTTAGCCACGAATTGAGAATGAATATTTGAGTAAATTGTATATTTGAACTTGTAAAGCTATGGATAGAATTTATCTTCGAGAAATTTTGGATTTCCGGGCCCGTGGACCCGAGGGCATTTTGGTCATTTCACTAAGCGGGATTGGAAAATTTTATAATTTGGAACTGTTGCAAATATTAGAGAATACTTTCATTGGTGTGTCGTTGTTTGGATATTTTCGGAGCGTAGTGCAACGATTTGAGTCGTCGGAAGGGCTTGGAGGCCAGTTATGGAATTCCGGAGTGAGGTAAGTCTCCTTTCTGACTTTGTGAGGGGGAATTATTCCCTGGGTGAAATAATTAAGTGTGTGTTACTATCTGTGGGGGCTACGTATGCACGAGGTGACGGGAGTCGGTGCGTAGCTACGTATTCCATATCTATTATGCCAGTGCATAGATATGGTTATTTTATTGAAAGATGCACTTATGTTTCGGGCCGTTTGACCCCCGGCAGTGTATAGATATGACTATTATATTGAGAGGCGCACTTATGGTACGGGCCGTTCGATCCTCGACAGTGCACAGAGATGATTATTATGACGGCTCAGGCCGGTTGTCCTTATCCCGTATGAGCATGCTAAATTGTTAAATGTTTTTCATGATTTTTTGAAGTCATAAGATATTCCGGGGAAAATAAAGAAGAAATTGTTATTTAACATATTTGGGAAAAAATGAGAAAGTGGTAACTGTTTGCTTACTTCCAGTATTTACTTGGATTTCAGTGCTTTATATATATTGCTGCTTTACTACCTTTACATGCCTACCGTGCTCATCATATGCTGTTAATTAATTTGCTGGACCTTAGTGATGTCTAATTCGACCTTTCGTCACTACCTCTCTCAGGTTTGGCGGGCGACTTACTGAGTACACGTTGTTTTTGTACTCATGCTACACTTGCTGTACATTTTATTGCACAAGTACTTTCATAGCAATGTGGAGGACTCGGAGACTTAGGCGAGCTGCATCATCCGGAGGCGATCCGCAACTGACAGAGTCTCCCTCATATTGTATTTATTTTTATTTTAAATTTTCTTGTCCAATTTGTATTTCAGACAGGCTTTATGATGATTGTATAAATTCTTAGAAATTGCTCATGTACTTGTGACACCGGGCTCTGGGATGTGTTGGGAGATATTTGTAAAAAAAAATAGGACTATTTAAACCATTGTATTTACTTAACGAATTCTATTTAATTATCATGTAATAAGTGAAAGGAAATTCTTTTTTCATAAATGTTAAAAATCGGAAATTATTTCAATTAATTAATAATGGCTTGCCTGACAATGATGTCCGGCGCCATCACGACCTTATGGATTTTGGGTCGTGACAAAGGCACTCATGAAAATCACATAGCACCTCACAGGAATAGAGAATCACAAGTAGGGATCACATAGTTTCTTATTTCGTCTTTCCATCCTTTTTAATTAATAATCTCTTAGTGCCAAGTGCCACGATTTATAATGTCATCGTGTCTTTTTACACGGAGCCCGGTCTCGGCCAGACCGGCTAAGCCATCCCAAGTGAGATATAACGATATCCACAACTTATATCAATGTTTCCAATGTAAATTCCACCATGTGTACAGCATGGCATCCGATCTCGTCCCGATCGGCTAAGCCATCTCACTTGGGACATCACCATTTCAATTAATTACTCAGTTCACATCTCATTTCCATCATTTATTGCATATTTTTTGGCACTTGGACTCATTTTACATTTCGAGTCTTTTCCCCTTTTTATTCGTTCAATAACATCATCCTCCATATTGATGAGTACTATTATGTGATGCATTGCACACATAATAGTAGCCAAGTATTCAAACACCAATGATTCGATTCTAAGAAGAATATAGTAGCCATACATACCTTAATTGAGTTTTCTTGAGAGCTTTTAGACGATCCCGATTTTTAGCAACTTCTATCTATTCTAACAATATTGCATAATCAAACCCAAAATTAGGAGAATAGTCGTAACTCTAGCTCATTATGGCATTTTGCCAATCACTAGGTGTGCATTACTGTTCTTAGGCCTTTTATTAATCATACTAGTGTTCTTCCACCCATTCTTAGTTTACAAACTACCCCCTCATTCTAGGAATACATACATGCAGAACTTACCTTCTCCACACCACATCTACTTCACCAATTATTCCCCTTTCACTAGACCTTTGAATTTGGAGGGTAGGGTATAGGATCTTACCTCTATAGTGCAAGCCTAGGTTGCTTTTCTTGATAAATCCTCAAATTTCAAGCAAGAATTGAGGGGTATTGGATGAGTATCACCTTCTCACTCTAAAGCTCTTCCTCACTCTAGTTATTAGAAATATATTATGGAAATGACCTAAGGGGGTGTTTTAACGGAATAGGGGTCGAGTTTTAAATTAAGAAAACGAGTGCCCCGACACAGGTTTGCGGTCACATATTTGAATTCATAATGGATATGCGGTTCGCAAAGTGACCGCAGAAATAGCCTCTGGAAGATGAATTTTCTGACTGAGTATGCGATAACTATGTGGTCTGCATACCTGTTCTGCGGTTCACATAATGCACCGCAGAACTCCCTTTGCGAAACCCAGGAGAGGTTATGCGTCTAATATCCGGTCCACATATTTATTATGCAATCACATAATTGACCGCAAAACTGGCCTCAATTTTGGCCAGATTTTCTGCTTCACTCTACGGCCATTATGCGGTTCGTAGAGTGATTATGTGGCCGCATAATGGGCCGCAGAAATGCATAAATCTGAGTAACATTTTCCTCTCAGTCCACAGGGTACTGTTCAATCCAAAGAGTCTGAACCACGGCTTGCAAGCTCGCCGCGAAGAATTTCAACTAAAATAATGCAGGAATCTAACTTGGCACTATGGAATCCCGAGTTTTTGGTTAAGAATTTTACAAGTCCTTACAAAACCATTTAAGGACCTAGATATATACATTTAGGGTAAGCAACAAAAGTAACTTGGAGTTTGGTAGCAGACCTCAGTAACAATAAATTGAAGTAAGAGTTATGGTATAGTATGCCCTACCTAGATGCAGTAAAGTCATACGGATGGATAACTGGGTCTATGAAATAAGATATAGCAATATTCGTAAGTTCGACAAAGTACCGAGTGAAGAACATCAGTATACCTATAGATGCCAAAAGGGATATCTTATCAAGATCTTTATATGTTCACAAAGTGAGACCTAGAGATTGGCTAAAAGCTGGAGGAAAAAGAAGAGAAGAGTCGCATAGGTGGACATACTAAGTCAGAGTCGTACAAGCTGCATGATAGGAGGTACAAATAGTTACGAGATTGGAAGAATTCCTACGACAAGTTGTGGTATGAGAAAGAGGTCTAAAGGGGGGAATGCGCAGGCCTTTAGAATTATTCACAGAACAGTTGCCATCTTGGCAAGGAGTACTAAAGTATTCGGAAGACATAAGTTATGAAAATGATAAGTACATCAGTCAACATTCGAGGACGAATATTTCAAAGGGAAGAATGATGTTACACCCCATGTTTTCGTACGTGAAAGTACGCCATACATAAATATATGGAAGCTCGTAAATGAGACATCCCGTATTTTCTTATGTTAAAGTTTCGTCATAAGTTAATCGACGTAAGTTCGGGAATGAGATTATTTTGAGGTTATAAGTATTATGCTATTTATAACAAGTGATAAGTAAATTCTTTAAGGTGAGAGGGTAAACATATCAAAGAAAATGAGTTCGTTTGAAGGTTGTCAATTTGGGATAAAATACGGTCCAAGATATAATACCATGTATTTATGGATTAGTGTTATACCACATGACCATGATAGTAAGGTATATGAAGTATAATAGTATTTAAGTGAAATGAGACTTAGAATTTATTGTGTGGTTTATTGGGTAAATATTGGGTAATGAAGTAAATAGTTTTTTATATATACATTAAGTACAATTATATGGGGATAAGTATGTAGTAGATGTCTTTGTATTAGTAAGCACTATTTGTCATAAATGCAGGACTCGCACCACCAATTCATGGCCAGGTGGCAGCCAAACATTTAATGACCCTTTTGCTTTCATTTGGGAAAGGCTGTTTATAACATTCACACTTGATTTTGTGTGAAGAATAAATTATCAATGTTCAGCATCTCTTAGTTAAGGATTCATTTTGGGAATTCTGAGATATTTTATTGACGTACTTCTCATGCATTGCATTCATTTATACATGTACATTGACCCATGGTCAGATGGCGTTTTATACGCATTTATATATATATATATATATATATGGGGGATATGCGAAAAGGTTACGGCATTATATACACACCACTACCTGATCAGCTGGTGTATATTGATGATTTGCCTACAGTGGCCGAGATGATATGATGGGATGCCCTCAGAGGCTTGATTATGTGATGAATGCATATACCTATGCATGGTATGATATTTATACGCATATGCATGACATTATAAGTAATAAATGATTCACACAACTATTCAGACTTACATGTCGAGTCTTTTACTCCATGTTTCTCTAATGTCTATTATTTACTGATTTTCATTCCTTACATACTCGGTACATTATTTGTACTGACGTCCCTTTTGCCTGGAGATGCTGAGTTTTATGACCGTAGGTCTTGTTGAATAGGTCGTGAGTCCTCCAAGTAAGCTATCAGCTCAACGGAAGATGTTGGTGCACTCCATTTGCTTCGGAGTTGCTTATTTGGTCAGTATGATTTGGACGTGTATTGTTTAATATGGCAGGGCCCTGTACCGACCTTTATTATACTTATGTACTCTTAGAGGCTTGTAGACATATGTCATGTACCTAAAAGATTGTATGGCCTAGTCGGCCTATGTTTAGTGTACGGGCGATTATTTTGGTCTTATAGGCCCCATATGTCTTATGTATAAGTTGGTATTACATGTTTTATTCTAGTTATCCCACGGCAGCCTTTCCGTCTCTTCTACCTATGATAGCGTGATATGAAAAGATTCATTATGTTGGTACTCGGTTGAGTAAAGTACTAGGTGACCATCGCGGCTCATCGGTTTGGGTTGTGACACACAGCAATCCCAACACAAACGGCTTGGCACATCCAGAAATTTATCTGAGCCTGACTTCCAGTTTGAAGAGGAGGAGACACAGATTGACCTTATGTTACTAGTTGAACTCTAGAAGCACGCATAAAGAGTAGTGAGGATCTCAAGTTTGGGATCACCGGCTCTTGAACTTTGTACTCAGATGGCCTGTCAAAAAAAATATCCTCGAAGAATAACATTTAAGTTTGAACGGTTTAAAAGAACACTAACCCTATGAGCTAGAAAACATCAAAAAGAGAGGATGGGATTTTTTCACTCGGGTTCTGGGGGAGTACAACGAGATGCTTGTTCGGAATTCGATGTTGCATCCAGGAACTCAGAACAAAAGAGAAAATGTGGGATACTTAGACTCTGGCTTAGTCCGAGGAGTTGAAATACTTTGTGATGCCATCAATCGATGATGTATATTTTGAACATGGGAGCCATGCATGGAAGAATTTGATGCAAAGACTGCAAATAAGGAATTTGAGTGGTGTTGGGTAGCCTCTTTCATAGCCAAGGGAACTCCACCCTGGGTTGCACCGCGTCAAAGGATTCACAAGAGGGATCTCAACCAAGAAGGCCGATATTGGCTAAGTTTTTTATGTTCTTGTATAATTCCTATGAGAAATGAGACCGACATCGGTATAGATAAGGCAATCCACATTGCTTGCATCATGTCAGGTATTAAGATTGATGTGGGAGCACTTATATTCCCTAATATTGGGATCCGGGCAAACAAGAAAGAAACCTCGCTCCCTTTTCCATGCTTAATCCATGCTTTGTGACGGGGAGGCTCCTCTTTTCCCCTAACATGATCGCATAAAAAACGTTTTTCAGGACATTGACACCACTTGGCTAAATGATGTTGTGGATAAAGTGGTCGAAGATCCACTAGAGAAATCACTCACTCCCTCTCCGGCCTTGTCAGCCTCAACAACACATGCTGCCTTATCAGTGTCAGACACTTCTTTTGCACCAGATATCTCTATATCCACTCCCAGGCCAGCCACTGCGACACCACATGTCTCACTTCCTGCATTATCCAAGCTTGGCCTACTGGCATAACATGAAAATTCCAAGGTAGACCAATTGATAAAAGAACTTCCATCTCTCATCTGCGAGCATTAGCCCTGATCCAAATTTCAGTAAGTGTTCTTCAATAACAACATCTATCATATGAGCGAGGTGGAGCTGGGGACATGCCTCAAGTAAAAAAGGATGTAGCTAAGCTCAAGTCAGAGTTGCATAAGATGCAGACGCTGGAGTTTGATTTGACCTCCCTTATTCCAATGGAAGGGGAGCAGAGCACTGGGACCTCTCATGTACCAAGCTTCGATTTGGATTTCACAAACCTCCTGTCAGCTGAGGAGGCTCATTGTACTAATATCTCACAAGCTTCGGTTTCCGTTGCATACACTGATGATCATTCAGATGAGGAATTTGGAGAGTCTCGTGAGGAAATTGATGAGGAGGATATACGGACAACAGAGGCAAACAAGTTGCCCTTTCTACGCACTGGGTGAGGAGGAGGCAAACAAGTTTCCCTTCTCTAAGCTCTCCTCACACTTCTCTGACCACCTAAACAGAGCACCCTTCTGGGTCAGCCTGGTCTTAGGTGCTGCAATAGCTGAGAATCCATCTATGAAATGATGGCAATACCCTGCCAAACCAAGGAAACTACGGATCTCCGTACCTGATGACGGTCTAGGACAACTCTGCACTACCTCCACCTTCTTCGGATCCACCTTGATCCCATCACTTGATACTACATGACCCAACAATGCCACTATATCTAGCCAAAACTCACACTTAAAATTCTGCATACAACCTCTTCTACCTCAAAGTCTAAAGCACAGTCCTCAGGTGTTGCTCATGATCTTCCCGAGTCCGGGAACACACTAGGATGTCATCAACAAACACAATGGCGAAGGAGTCAAGATAAGGCCGGAACACACTGTGCATCAAATGCATAAAGGTTGTTGGGGCATTGGTCAGCCCAAAATACATGACAGGAAACTCATAGTGACCATATCTGGTCCTGAAAGTAGTGTTCGCGATGTCCGGTTCCTGAATCTTCAGTTGATGATAGCCTGAACGCAAGTCAATCTTGGAAAACACCCTGACACGTTGTAACTGATCAAATAAATCATCAATGCAAGGCAATGGATACATGTTCTTCATTGTAACCTTGTTCAGCTGGCTGTTGATACCCAATTTTTCCTCAAACTATTTTAAAATTTTCATATATACCTTCAAAATCACTCTTTATAATAACTGATATTTTTCCGTAATTTTTCATATTTTTATTAAATTCTTCTCCAATTTATTCAGTATTTGTATATTCGATAATTATTCATGAAGTATATTATAAATAATTTTCAAAATATTTCCCAGCTCGATATATCATTTTTTTAATCTTATTAGTATTTAATTATTTCACAAATTAGCTAATTTAGCATTATTTGACCATAATTACAATAAATTTGCAATTATAGCCTAGTTATACATTTTATTCCATATAAATCAATAATTATTCATTTTATATATTTTCTATATTAATTAATTACCTTAATTTCACCTATTTAGCCGTAATTTCATTTTATATGATTATTAGCTATTGTTATTAATTATTTATCTAATTTTAATAGGTATTGAACAAATAGCCATTCTTTATTTAAATTTCAGCCTAATTAATCCTGGCCCCTAACCCAATTAAACTAGCCCAGACCACCCAATCCCAATACAATATCCTACCCGGCCCAACCCCAAACCAATCTGTGTCGTTGATCAAATTAGATCAACCGCCCAGATTTTTGTTACCTTAATTAACCTAGACTAACCCCCCGACCCCTCTCATTCTCACCGGTCCCTCATCTCTCTAACTCTCTCTCTCTCTCTCTCTCTCTCTCTCTCTCTCTATCTCTCTATCTCTCTCTCACTCTCTCTCTCTCTCTCTAGTCACTTCTAGAGACTTCCCGTCTCTTCAGATTCCGATGGATCCTTCATCTTCACCGGCCATCCCTTCGCCGGAAACCTTGAAACCTTCACCACCCGCTGCCTTCTATGGTTTCCTTATGTCGGTAATGTCATCCCTAAGGCCCTCGAGGGGCGAGCACCCATCTGTTCACGCCCATGGTTTTCCTACTTACCCCAGGCCTTCAAGGATTTGATTTCGAGTGAGGTATGTGACCATTGAGGCTGAGCCAGTGACATTTGAGGTTCTTATCATCTTCTCTGAAGTTTTCTTTGAAACCCTAAGGTTTGAAACTTTCGATTCCTTCAGATCTACAATAGATCTATGCATATTGCGAGTTATTATGATGTTTCCTTTAAAGATATTCTATTTTATTCGAAACGGTTCTTCACTTTTAACTAGGGTTCCGAAACCCTTTTTTAAAATGGTTTTCTTTGTCAAATTTTTAACACTATCTCATGATTTTCCCTCACATTTTCATTATTAAAACCTTTTCCTTGTGGTGTAGTCAGTACATGTGTTCGATTGTCACAAATGACTTGAATTTCTGGTGATATTACTCTGTTTTTCCTATTAGGGTTTATGACTCTTCGTCTCTTTTGTGTGTATCATGTCTACTCTGTTCGTTCGTACTAATATCTGTGTAAAACCCTAATTTTTTTAGACATAAAACCCTGAAAGATACTGGTTTTCCTGCGTGTTCGCATATGTGCTTATGTTTCATTGATCTTTACCCTATGTTGTTTGTCTTTGGTTCTTCTTGCCTCACTAGCTCACATGACTCCTAATTTCATATACTAGGGTTTTTGTCTTCTTGCTTAACAACCGTGTTGTTTCATGTTGATTCTCTTCAATTAATATAATGCTTGCTCAAGTCCTTGATTCTGTGTTATTTGTCACTCAATCGTTGCCTGACTTATAGCTTTTCTTATAAGGTGGTCATTCCTGCTATACATAAGAGTCTCTATTCACTAGTTGCTTGAATTTCTGATTCACTATGATTCGAAAAGCCCTTCTAATCTCTCATGAGATATTCTTCTGATTTCCAACCCCTAACTTGTTTTTTCTTACTTTGATTTGTTACTGTGATTGATATTGCTTCCTTAATTGCTTGCTTGATTTGGTCTGAAATTATTTTCTTACATGTCCTATGCATGGTAACTTTCCTTAATTATGCTTACCTACTAGCCGTTTGAGTTCAACCTTCAATTAAGGGATACTTAATTGCTTGTCATCAACACTATTTTACCTCATTTCCTTATTTGTTACTTACCGTTTGAATAACTCATTAGTTCAAGGGAGTACTTGGGCTAGTTATGCCCTGATTGATTCCCAGGCCCTTAATTATGGCTAATTTGATTCCTACCCTTATTTTCACCTACTTTCAAACTATATATATACTTTATTCGTTCCATGGCACACACACAAACACAGACAACTAATCTGTTCAATTCTCTCTCTCACAATTAAAAAACTCTCTGCTCTCTCTCTTTCTATGCTAGTTACTGCTATTCTAAGTTAGTCGGTTGTAAGCCAAGGCTAAATATGGTGCATCTCCTACTTCCTGTTTGTGTTACTACTTTCTTCACTTCACCGGTATGTTCTAATTCAGATTCAGTTCTCAAACCAACATGTTTCTATTACTGTTGTAATTCAGTGTGTTTCTAATTTGCTTTGACTTATTGTTTTGTTGTTCAACATGTAACCACGATCCTGAAATCCATTCACATGTTAAGTTAGGCTTTACTTGTCAATGACCAGCATGTTTCTGTTTACTTAACACTTGTTTCTTATGTGAATCCCCATGCCTATGATTAGTACATTAGTGATCATAGTCTTAGTTGGTTGGTGTTGATATATTAATCTAACCCAGTACTTTACTGTACCCCTGATCCTCTGAATCCTTAGGAGCTTCTGATTGCATGCCTATATGTGTTTTTGCCTGCTACATGTTTGCCCTCACATGCTCTGTATTTGTCCCTCAAATCTCATTACCCCTGCTTGTGATTGTTGGACTATTCCTGGTCTTTTGTGTGATGTTGAACTTCCATTCCATTCAAGTTTCCCTTCAAAAAAAATTTCTTACTTACCTTTTTTTCAAACTTACTGAACCTTTTTTAAAAAAAAAAAAACTATGTCAAGCACTTTCACATATACTCTTAGAAGTCTAGGTTCTGCCCCCTCTGTGTGAGCATTGCCTTGGGACCCTTAAGCTCCCTCTGAACTTTGACACACAAAGGCTGGCCATTCCACACTGCCTTACTCTATCTTGGCTATGAAATCCTGGTGTGAACACTGCCCGGGATCCCTTGAGGTCCTTAGGGAACTCTGACACACCCGGATTGTGAAAAGGCTGTGAAACATTACCTGGCATTGAGGACCTGGAGATTTAATCTATTTTGTAGGCTCCCTATAGTTAACTTCTTATTTTTCTTCTATTTCAGTTGTGTAATTCATACTCAATGGTCTGTAATAATTAATTGTAAACAACTCTGGGGTCGAATAGTGAAAATGGGTGGGTGATATGCATGTTGTAGTATAATTAAGGGTAGAGGCCATATTTCTAGGTTTATTTTATCCATGTGCAATAGAAGCCATGTTTAGGTACATCATGCCATCTTAGATATCATGCTACTTATGATCTATGTGTATTCAACATCTCATTTACGCTTAGAAATCATGCCTATAGGATATATAATAAAATAAGTTGCTATTACGTGATTCTGCCCATGTTCTGAAACTTCACTAGAAGTATTGTCCTAGGATAAAGAAACTGCAATCATGTCTCATCATGCTATACACATAGAGATCCTGTTCTAGGTAAACTATGATTAAAATCTGTCACATATGCTATTCCTGAAACTGTGCATAATGTTGTGATTCTATGTGCATTTAGAAATCATGTTTATGTTATTATGCAACATGCTGCATTAGATATCATGCTATAGGATCGTATCTATTTAACTGCACTTAGTCTAAATATGGATATCTAAAACAGTCCCCTATTCTAATCAACTGATAATTAGTCCTTGCACATCTTCAACACCTAGAATTGCATGTTATTAGCTATAAACAACCTGGAGTCGTTAACAAATCTGAATAACTGTTGCATGTTATACTACACCTAGGCAAGCCTTAGGTAATTAACTTAAAAACTAAAATAAGAATTGTCTTTGTGATCATGTTTAACTATCAGCATGTTTAAAAGCAGTAGGCAAGCCTGATTAAGACTTCCTCTCTGAGTTATGCGATAAATATGTCTTTGTGCTATCACCTAGATACCATGCTTTAGGATTCTGAATTAATAGGGACGTTAGTTGGGTATGAGACATGTTTATCTGTACTGTGTGTGGAGGAATACTTAAGCCTTTATCTGCTTTCTATGCTTTCCTTTATCTACAGTCCTACATGTTTTGTTATCTGTCGCCCTAGAATTTTTACCTTTAAAACCTGAGGGTCTTCCTAGAACCTCCCTTTAGGATAGGAGTCCTAATTTCCTCCGGTATTGATAGGAAGGGACATGTAACAGTATGCAATAGAGGTCGAGGCCAACACTCATTTTTTTAATAACCTTACGGGGTGGGAAGGGTAGAATATGGATATGATGACAGGTGCGCTAATACCACGTGTAGCCCCTCTTCGAGGAGTGATTACCTGGTATTGCACTGATGTGATCCATATTATTATAAACCTAGGACACCTTTTATATGCCTAGCTCGTAATCCTTTTCAAGGTCTAACCTTTTTGCTATTTTCAAACATCTGCGTGCTTAAGGCTTAAATCCCCTCTTATTTGAGCCTTTACTTAGTATTTGCTAATTGTACAAAGTTCACGAAACCATTTGGCCGGGAACCACACTTGTGGATCCTGAGAGGTGCCTAACACCTTCCCCTTAGGATGATTTCAAGCCCTTACCCAATCTATGGTTAGTAATGTAGTTGTAATTGAACACCTTAGGTTCCCTAAAGCACCGTTAAAATCGTTAGGTGGTGACTCTTCAAAATATGCAAACCCCTTTCCCAAAAGGAACGAGTTGTCCCAACCAATGTCATAAACCCGATTTCGCAAGGAAAAACGGGGCGCGACACTGGCGATAATCAATACAGATACGCATGTAACCATATTTTTTCTTCATAAACAAGACAGGAGCACCCCAAGGTGACACACTAAGCCGAATGAAACCCTTATCAAGTAACTCCTACAACTGCTAATTCAACTCCTTCAACTCAGGAGGAGTCATACGGTAAGGAGGAATAGAGATGGGCTGAGTGCCCGACAACAAATCAATGTCGAAATCAATATCTCTGTCGGGCGGCATGCTAGAAGGTCAGCTGGAAACACATCAGGGATGTCCCTCACTACTCGAGCTGACTCAACTGTAGGGTTATCAATAGTGTCATCTCTCACATAGGCCAAATACGCATCACACCCCTTCTCAACCATTCGCTGAGCCTTAAGAAATGAAATAACCTTGCGGGGAGTATACTCCAAGGTACCCATCCACTCTAATCGCGGTAAGCCTGGCATAGCCATCATCAGGATCTTAGCGTGACAATCAAGAATAGAATTATGGGGAGACAACCAGTCTATGCCGAAGATAACATCAAAATCTATCATGCTGAGTAATAATAAATTTGATCTGGTCTTAAAACCACTAAGAGCAATCAAACACGACTGATATACACGGTCCACAATAAGAGAATCTCCCACAGTAGTAGATACATAGATAGGGAACTCAAAGAATCCCGAGATACCCCCAAATATGGAGAAAAAAAAGACACATTTGATTACATAGAGCCTGGGTCAAATAATACCGATGCATCTCTATGACAGGCTGGAACAATACTTGTGATGACAGAGTCGGAAGTAACTGCCTCTGAACGAGCTATAATGGCATAATACCTGGCCTGGCCTCCCCCTCTAGGGCAACATCGACCTCCCCGACCTCCACCTCGAGCTACCTGAGTAGGTGGGGCGACAGCTGGGGCTGGAAGCATGGCGGTAGGACCCGATGGAGCACGTGGTGGCTGAGAAACCTGTGGAGGTACACCCCTCCTAAGTCTGGGGAAATCCCTCACCATATGAAGAGTATCACCACACTCAAAACAGCCCCTCGGAGGATGCGGCGGCTGTGACTGGCTCGGGCGAGGTCTGCTGGACTAGCCGCTAATAGCACCCCGTGTAGGAGGCACACTGGATATTGGTGGTGCATAAGAAGGCTCCTGAGGCCTTAAAAGAGCTGGAAAACCACTAGCAGCTGGAAGAGTTGAATGAACAAGGCGACTCACAAAACCCCTACCATGGCGAGCCGCTGGGGCACGAGCTCCAGAAATATCACCAATCTCTCGAGAACTCTTGTCCTCTCTGTCCTCTCTGTCCTGGCCAAGCATGCCCTCCACTCTCCTGGCAATACTCACGACCTGCTGATAAGAGATATCCATCTCCAACTCCCTAGTCATACTGGTCTTGGTACTGGGGTAGAGTCCCTCAATGAAGCGATGAACCCTCTCCCTAACTATAGTTGTCACGACCCAAATCAATATACTGACTTATACATATGACGTACGGGCCTATAAGGAAAAAATAATAACTCGTACACTGAACATAGGCCGACAAGGCCATACATATTTCATATACATGACATATGTCTACAAGCCTCTAAGAGTACATAAACGTCATAAGGCCAGCACATGGCTCTAATGTACCAATAAATACATGTCTAAATCGTACTAACCAAATAAGCAACTCCGGAGAAAATGGAGCGCACCAACATCTTCCGGTGAGCTGACAGCCTACTTGGAGGAATCTCAACCAGTCTATCGGGACCTGTAAGCATGAAATATAGCGTCCCCAAGCAAAAGGGACGTCAGTACAAATAATGTATCGAGTATGTAAGGAATGAAAATCAGTAAACAATAGACATAAGAGAAACATGGAGTAAAAGACTCAACATGTATGTTCGAATAGCTTTGTGACATTTAATAGTTATAATGTCATGCATATGCGTATAAATGTCATATCATGCATGGGTATATGCATTCATAATATCATCAAGCCTCTGAGGGCATCCCATCATATCATCTAGGCCAGTGTGGGAAAAATCATCAACGTATACCAGATGATCAGGTGGTGGTGTGTATATAATGCCGTAACCTTTTACCATATCCCATATACATATAATATACATATATATGTGTATATAACACCATATGTTCATGAGTCAATGTACATGTATAAATAAATGCAATGCATGAGAAGTACATCAATAAAATCTTTCGGAATGTCATAAGACCATTATGCCTCTGATTAATATCATGAAGTAAACTTTATCAACTTACGTATTTTATGAGACCCATGAACTGATGATAGAATAATAGGACTCATGGGGAATCAAGAACATAAGCATCTCTAGCATTTTTATGAATAGAGTCATTTATGGAAGTTGGCATTTGCTCGTTTCGTTTGCATCGCATCGATCATGCAAAAAAAGAAAAAAAAGGATAGCCTTAACGTACTTGGACCGATTCTCTTGAAAATTCTTCTAACACACGTCTTTTGTGATGAAATGCGTAATGGCGGATCTAGGTAGGGAAACATCCGTATGATATTCTTGAAAAAAATTGCACCTTACTCCCTTAGATCGAAAAATCCCATTGCTATTACCTTATGAAACCTCGTATGAATTTGTTGTAGTTTCATCCATAACTTAGTAAATACAAGCATTCCTCTTTTATCTTATGAACAATATTATTAATTTGATATGGAATGTTTTCTCACTACAAGCAAAGAAATGATTAGTGGTCGTAACATTATTTTGGCTTTCTTGATAACACACTTTAACCAAATGAGGTAAAGTACTTATCTCCTTAGAGGTTGCCATCTTGCAATTTTATTTAAGAACCTAATGGCTATTATATGGCTGCCACATTGGGGGATATTTCCCACTCAACAATCATCCACTTAATTAATTTGTTAATCCCCCATTAACAAATAATTATCGGATTATCCACATAATTAGAAATTATCTCAAATTACTTAAAATACTACTCACTTTTAACACACATCATACATCTTACTATCATGGCCATGTGGTACCTTGTATGGCACTAGTCCCTAAATACCAGGTTATAGCCCGGATAGTATTTTATACCAAAATATTAAACTTTGACGAAACTCATTTCATCGATTCACTTACCCTCTCACCTTCACGAATTTACTTATCTCTTGTTTGAAATTGCATAATACTTACAACCTCAAAAATAATATCATTCACGAGCTTACGTCGATTAACTTACGACGAAACTTTAACATACGAAAATACAAGATGTAACATATCATTTCCGAGATTTCATCAATTTACTCATGGCATACTTTCCCGTACGAAAATATGGGGTGTAACATCATTCCCCCCTTTGGAACATTCATCCTAGAATGTTGATTGATGCACTTATCCTTGCCATCTAGGCAACTGTTCTGTGAAAAAACCCAAAGGCCATGGAATTCCCCTCGTTTAGGCCTCTTTCTCACACCACGACTTGTGGTCGGAATCCTTCCAATCTCGTAATTGTTGCTACCTTCTATCACACAGCTTGTACAACTCTGACCTTGTGAGTGCGCCTATGCAATCCTCCTTTCTTTTGTCCTCCAGCTTTTAGCCAATCTCTATGCCTTACTTGTAAACATATACAGAGCTTGACAAGATGTCCCTCTAGGCATCTATAGGTATACTGAATTTCTTCGCTCGGTACTTTGTTGAACTTACAAGTATTGCAATATCTCACTTGATAGACCCGGTTATCCATCCGTATGAATTTACCGGATTCGATGTTACACCCCATGTTTTTGTACGAGAAAGTATGCCATGAGTAAATTCATGAAAGCTCGTAAATGAGATGTTACATCCCGCATTTTTGTATGTTAAAGTTTCGTCGTATGTTAATCGACGTAAGCTCAGAAATGAGAATATTTTTGAGGTTGTAAGTATTATGCTATTTCAAATAAGAGATAAGTAAATTCGTGAAGGCGAGAGGGTAAGTGAATCAAAGAAAATGAGTTTCGTCAAAGTTTAACATTTTGGGATAAAATACAATTTGGGCTATAATACCCGATATTTATGGACTAGTGTCGTACAAGGTACCACATGACCATACAATGCAGGTATGTTAAGTCTATCCCTTCTTTCTTTTTGGCATGATCCATACGATGCAAATGAAACGAGCAAATTCACAACTTCCATAAATGACTTTATTCATATAAATGCTAGAGATGCTTATGTTCTTGATTCCCCATGTGTCCTATTATTCTATCATCAGTTCATGGGTATCAGAAAATACGCAAGTTGATAAAGTTTACTTCATGATATAATTAGAGGCTTAATGGTCTTATGACATTCTGAGAGATTTTATTGACGTACTTCTCATGCATTGCATTCCTTTATATATGTACATTGACCCTTGACCAGATGGCTTTATATATGCGTATATATGTATATTATGTATATGGGATATGGGTAAAGGTTACGTCATTATATACGCACCACCACCTGATCAGCTGGTATATGTTGATGATTTTCCCCACAGTGGCCGAGATAATATGATGGGATGCCCTCAGAGGCTTGATGATGTTGTGAACGCATGTACGCATGCATGATATGACATTTATACGCATATGCATGACATTATAACTATTAAATTATTCACAGAGTTATTTGGACATACATGTTGAGTCTTTTACTCCATGTTTCTCTTATGTCAATTGTTTACTGATTTTCATTCCTTGCATACTCGAAACATTATTTGTACTGACCTCCCTTTTGGTTGGGGATGCTGCGTTTCATGCCCACAGGTCCCGATAGACAGGTTGAGAGTTCCCCAAATAGGCTAGCAGCCCAGCGGAAGATGTTGGTGCGCTCCATTTGCTCCAGAGTTGCTTATTTGGTTTGTAAGATTTAGACATGTATTTATTGGTACGTCGGAGCCTTGTGTCGGCCTTATGACGTTTATGTACTCTTAGAGGCTTGTAGACATATGTTATGTATCTGAAAGATGTATGGCCTTGTCAGCCTATGTTCTGTGTACAAGTGATTATTTTGGCCTTATAGGCCCGTACATCATATGTATAAGTCAGTATATCGATTTGGGTCATGACAATAGCAACCAAGGTCGGTGCATTACAGGCTAACTCACTGAAATGGACTGCATATTCTGACACAGTCATAGAACCCTAGAACAGCTGCTCAAACTCCACGCATCAAGCATCCCTGAGGCTCTGAGGGACATATTCATGCAAAAATATATCTAAGAAATGAGTCCAAGTGAGTGAGGCTGCCTCGACCGGACTACTCAGCTCATAGGCACGCCACCACTGATAGGTTGCTCCTCTCATCTAGAAAGTAGTGAAAGAAACCCCACTCGTCTCCGCTATGCTCATATTGCGGAGAATAGGATAATACTCCTCAAGAAAACCCAGAGCACCATCTAAAGCTAGTCCGCTGAAAGTAGGTGGGTGGTACTCTTGTACCTCTCAAGTCTCAGCTGCTCTGCCTCAGAAACAGTTGCCCTGGTCTCATGCTGAACTGGAGCCACTTGTGGCATAGGAATAAACTCTGGGGTCTGATCAACCTGGACCCTTTTCTCAAGAGTACGGGCTACGGTAGTCTGTTCCCCTCACCCATCCTGAGATGTTACGGGAGCTAGTGGGATCAATCCAGCCTGAGCTAAAGTGTTGAACATGCTCATGAACTGGGCTAGAGTCTCCGAGGGTTTGTACATCGTAGGAACCTCCGGTGGGCCCTCCATCTGGAGCTGCTGGGGGATCCTCTGTCGCAGCTCGCACAGGTGCTCTGGTTGCACCGCGTGGTCGTCCTCTACCCCGGCCATGGCCCTGGCCACGGCTTCTGGCGGCTCTGGCAGGGGGCTCGAGTGCCTGATCATCGGATCTCCCGGTACAGGTCCTCACCATCTGTGAGAAAGAATAGGATGGAGAATTTTCGAATTTTGATGTCAATAACTCGCACGACAAGGAAATCAAAGAAGTATGATTTTTTTTAACAGTTTCATAGCATCCTGAATATAAGTACGACATCTCCGTACCGATCCGCGAGACTCTTATAAACCAGCTTGTGACTCACGATACCTATGAACCTAGAGCTTTGATACCAACTTGTCAGGACCCAAACATCCCTCTGAACCACGTAGTGATGACACCTAGTCTCTACGACTAGGTAAGCCTAACATTTCACAGAAAATACCATTATCTGAAAAACAAGGTTGACTTCAAATTGCAATAAATATTGAATAAACAAAAATTTCTTGCTCGGCATGACAATAACCAAACTATACTTACACAACATTCCCAAAACCAGGAATGTCATGAATCACAAGATGTAGAAAAGGAAATAACATATTTATACATCGAAGTCTAGTAAAAACAAATACACAAGAATGTTTGACAAGGGGAAGAATAGAAGGGGACTCCGAGGTCTGCGGACGTGGCAGATATACCTTGAACTCTCCAACAGCTGCCTCGAACTCATGGATACTATGGCTGATAATGAACACTTGAACCTGCACACAAAACATGTGCATAAGAATAGCATGAGTACACCGCAAATTATTACCCACTAAGTGTCGATCCTAACCTCTGTCGAGTAGTGACAAGGTCAGGTCAGCACCCTAATGGCATATGTGTGTGTGTGTGTATGTACACAAATAAGGCAACGCAAAATGAAATATTGCAGTAAATTAAGACTGAGATTTAACAAGGAATAAACATAGAAAACAACAGCTTAGTACACAACAAAACAACAGGGGATCTCCTGAGATACCGTCTCGTAGTCCCAAATGTAAATGTGCAGGGGGATCTCCCGGAGCACCATTCCGTAATTCCAAAGTTAATATGCAAGACAAGGGGATTTCCCGAAATACTGTTTTGTAGTCCCAAAGTAAATATGCAAGACATGGGGGTCTCCTGGTATATCGTTTCGTAGTCCCAAAGAAAATAAGCAGTACGGGGGATCTCCCAGAATACCGTTCTATAGTCCCAAAGTAAATATGCAGCCACACAACAGAATTCAAGAGTTGTAACATGAAATCTTACAATTTAACCTAAGTACAAGCTAAGGAAAGACAGGTACAATCACTAAACATACTACACGTAGTCCAGGTAAATAGTTAAGGCAAGTAGTCATGATTTCTTAGTCTAACAAGATACTACACATGCTAATAAGTTCAAAGAAGAGGGAAAACAGGTTATTATCTAATGAAAATTGGGTTTTACAACAATTAGCCCGTGTAAGTATTAGTCACCTCACGTACACGGCGCTCATATATACAGAACAGTACCAATCCTAAGGGGAGTTCCCCCACACAAGGTTACGCAAACCACTTACCTTGAACCAAGCTCAAATCAATCTGAAATAATGCTTTTTCCACGAATATCCGACTCCGAATAGCCAATCTAGCCAAAATCAATTACATAACATAAATATAACTACAAGAAACTAATCTAGCGAACGAAATCATGGTTAAATCAAGACGTTGGAAATTCGCTCAAAAACCTCTCTGGGCCCACGTCTCGGAATCGAGTAAAATTACCAAATAGTAACACCCACTAACTCATGAGTTCACTCATACATAAATCATCCAAATCTGATGTCTAAATCCCGCTCAAAACCCAGATTTTTGGTTGGGGAACTTTTTTCCCATTTTCCCAACTTCCTCACTTAAATTCCTTAACTAGATGAAGATACAACAATATATTAATGAAACATCATCAAAATCAAGTTAAGAATCGTTACCCAATAGCTCTTCCTGAAAATCCCTCAAATAGAGCTCCCAAATCTAAAAATGAAGAATGAATTTCAAACTCTCGAACTCTCTTTTCTCCCCAGTGATTTCGCTCCTGCGACCTCATCATCACACCTGCAGTGTCGCTTCTGTGGCTAGGACTCCGCATCTGCAAATTTTCATTTAAACTCCAGAGTTCGCACGTGTGCGCCTATGTACGTATCTGCGGATGCGCTTCTGCAGCTACTCGTCCGCTTCTGCGGAACCTTGGATCCTTCTCACCTCCGCATCTACGACTAACCTTCCGCAAATGCGGCTCCGCTCCTGCGGCTCACTCGTCGCATATGCGACCACTGATTCCCAGTCATAAAGGGCCACCTGCGATCCCAGCCTCGCCTCGCCTCCCCTCTGTGGGGCCGCACCTGTGGACCTCCCACCGCGGGTGCGAAAGACACCAAAACCAGCAATCTCAGCAATTCTCCTTAGTCCATTTTTCATATATTAAGCACATGTAACTCACTCGAGGCCCCTAAGACCTCAGCCAAACATACCAACCAATCTCGAAACACCATATGAACTTAGTCGATCCTTCAAACCACATCAAACAACATCAAAAACACAAATTACACACAGATTCAAGCCTAATGAACTTTGAAATTTCTAGATTCTATAAACGACGCTCAAACATATCAAATTTCATCCGAACGACCTCAAATTTTACACACAAGTCAAAAATCACTACAAACCTACCTCAACTTCCGGAATTCCATTCCGAACCCGATATCAAAATTCCTACGTCCTGCCAAAATTGCCAAAATTCCTACTTTCGCCAATTCAAGCCTAATGCTACTATGGACCTCCAATCACATTCCGGACATGATCCTAAGTCTAAAATAACCTATCGGAGCTAAACCATAAAAATTCAAATCCGAGGTGGTTACACACAAGTCGACATCCGGTCGACTTTTCCAACTTAAGCTTTCAATTAAGAGACTAAGTGCTTCAATCCACTTAGAAACCCAACACGAACCCTCCCGGCAAGACACAATAGCAGAAATAGATACATGGGAAGCATTTAATAGGGGATCGGGGCTCAAATTGTCAAAAAGACCGGCTGGGTCATTACAACTTTGCTCTTACTTCCTCAATGCATTGGGGACAATTCATGCTCTTAGGTTAGGGTGGGGTAGTCAACTTTTGCAACTTGTATATAATCTCTTAGTCCTAATAGTGTAGATTTGTATATAGTAATGAATTTCCCTTGGTTTTTCTTTGTCGGGTTCTTTTCCAAGGGTGTAATAGTAGAACCATGGTCATAGCATATAACCTTTTGACTTGTTTGGTGCTTTTGTAGACGATTCAAGCACGTGATAAGTTTTTGTGGAATAAATTGCACCCTTTAAATTTTTATAACTAAATAGTTAGACATTCTTGTGAAATCGAGGCTCGATTTTTGACTTTGTGCTTACTTAGAATCTCAAATATCATGTGATGAAGCACTAAATTGCCCTGTACTCACCTGAGGGCTGAAATTATGCCGATTCAAGCAGTTCATGCGTCATGGGTGGTGAGAAATTGTGTAAATAATGCATGTGCTCAACTTGCAATGTCTAAAACATGCCTGGTTGGTTCCTCAATGCAAATATCAGGTTGATGATTGGGTGTCGAAATGATCTTAGGCTCTCTTTGTGATCTCTAACTAGCTTTGAGCAAACTAACCTCCCTGGTGCATTTATCATCCTAGTCATTCCATGTTGAGCCTTTAACCTTTTATTTGGCTACTACATTACAAACCTTTACCCTGTTGTGTTGTGAAATAATTTCCTCTTTTGAACTCGTCCCTCCTTGAATGTTGAGAATGGGGTTAAAAGCCCAAGTTGGGGGTTTTGATATCAGTTGGGAAATGGTGAAGTTATACATTAGGTGTAGCAGCATATACCTTAAAGTTATTAATATGAAGGTACTCAAGATCCAAAAGAAAAGAAAAGGAAAATATTTGTATATATATATATATATATATATATATATATATATATATATATATATATATATATATATATAAATATAATAAAAAAAATTAAAACAAGTGTGGAGTCTTGCGAAAATTAGGAAGATAAATTGAGGTGGTTCTTTGTTGGTAACTAGAGGTCAATACGGGCTATGTGGTTTAAAAAGAAGCAAAGTTCAAAAAGAAAAAAATGTGTGTAGCGTTCAAGGAGGGTCTAGTCAATATATTCCTAAAATATTCACCCAACCCGTACCGAAGCCTACACTACAACCCTTAAAAAAAGTCCTTTTTGATCTACAACCAATTATTCCTGAGGTAGCAATGAGTTAAAATAAGGGCAAGCATATGGACTTGTAGCACTTAGCCTTCTTTCTGAGTGCAAGATTGTTTGATTGTATCTCCTGTACATATGTGTTGAGATGGGGATTTTCTTTGATGTGAGCACGCATGAATTGCAAGATTTAGCAGATGTTAGGCTTCTTGTAGTAGGATACAAGTGCATATCTAGCTGTGGGTAGCACTCTGTCATTGCACTTGAGGCTCGAAATTTACGAACTGATTATTCGAACTATTAAATGATCTTAGTGTTCAAAGAAGGGTGAATAAAGGAAGTTACATGCTTGTTAGTTGACAATCACCACCATCCATAGCCACTGCTACTTTGTGATCTGTTGGAAGTAGATTAGTATTTGGTTGGTTGACATTTTAGTTGCTTAAGGGCAAGCAAGAGTATAAGTTGGGGGTGTTGTTGTGCCGTAGAAATGCAGAACTTTTGATACTAATTACATAGAGTTCATCTTTTAAAGCATCACAAGTCATTTCTTAGGTATTTTTGGTGTTTTTCAGGAAACCAAACTTGAAGAGCCAAGAACATGAAAAAGATGACAAAATCCATGGGAAGTCAGAAATGCGGCAGGTCTGCGATCGAAAAGTGATGTGCAGACCACAGACCCATCGCAAAGTGAAGCAAATCAATCGTGTTTCTGAGAGTCAAGTCTGCAATCCAATGTGCGGTCGTATAATTCTTATGTGGATCGCATAATGATCACACAAAAAAAAAGGAGTTCCAGTGAAGATGATTTTTGTGGTACATTATGTGGTAACGAAACCAATATGTTGGCCGCATAACTGAAATGCGATGAAAAACTAGAAAACTTGGTGATCAATTATGCGGTGAAAAATGTAGATATGTGGATCGCGAAAGCATTATGAGACCCATTTTGCGGTCGCAAACTTGATCTGCAGGGTTATTTTTGTCACTTTTTCACAACGATTTTTAGACCATTATAAATAGAATGATTACGGTTTTTGTGGACCATCTTGTCTGAAAAAGAGACTACACTTAGAGCATTGAATACCCCATTATTTTGGAAGCTTTTGAAGAGAGAATATTTTCATCTTTGTAAGCTTTAAGACTTTAGTTATTATTTTGTTCTTGGATTCTAGTATGAGTAGCTAATTTTAATTACAAAGGTTGTGGGCCCTAAATGTGTGTAATGTTAATGAGTGTTTACCATTGAATATATATATATATATAAT
>ML343486.1:0-13892 GCA_005239505.1 Nicotiana paniculata
ATAACTTAATCACTCATAATTTTCTCATTTTATAAATGCTAGGCAATTAGTAGGCGCGCTTTAGTTTCCCGGAATCGCTTGCGTAAAGTGATGTTTAACATCCAATAAATTAATTCAACAATGTCATACCATATTCATTAGTTTTTAGTTAATTTTTAATTTAATGAACTCTTTGCTAAATTCGCGGATTCGCTTGCATAGCGCGATAGTTGACCTTTTAAGAAATTTTAAAATTAAATTCTTCGAATGTTGTAATTTTCTCCAAAAGCAGTGATGTACTAATAATCCCCGTCATGACTGCGGATTCGCTTGCGTAGCGCGGTTATGACAAAAATCAATAAAATTCATCTCGGTCGCACAGTCGCTTGTGTGGTGCGGTTAGGACAATTTTATTCAAATTTTTCTTTAATAATTTTAATAGTTAAAAGCGGATAGGTAAAATATAGAAATCCAATAAAACACACTTTGTCCCAAATTAATTCAGGCCAAGTTTAAGTCAATAAAGTGATCGCGCTAGAACCGCGGGACTCGGGGAACGCCTTACACCTTCTCCCTGGTCAACATAATTCCTTACCTGGACTTTGTTTTTGCGGACCAATAAAAAGAGAGTCAAATCTTCCTTTGATTAGGGATTCAAATAAAATGTGACTTGGAACACCCAAAAATCAATTCCAAGTGGCGACTCTGAGCAATAAAATAATCTCTATTTCAAAATTGTCACTTTAATTGGAAAAACTCTTTAACCCACAACAATCCAATAACACAAATCTTTCGGGGGTTGGAAAAAGGGGTGTGACAGCTCTGGCGACTCCGCTGGGGAACAACCAGAATTCGAGCTTGTACATGTCGACTTTTTATTTGGCTTCATTTATTTTGTATATATTGTGATTTATTTGTGCCTAATGTGCTACTTGTTCGTTTTTTACGGCTTTGATATTTTTGAACTGTACATATAAACTGTCTTCTCACGCACCCCCTCTGAGTCTTCTTGAAATTAAGAATTGGGCAATTGCTTGACATAACCCACTTTCTTTGAGATAGCCGAGGTGCTCTTCACCCAGTGAAGGATCTTAGTCACACATGTTTTAGGCGGGGGGCACCACCAGTTAAGCCGGAAAGCAATGCTACCGGTATACTGACCCTCCTCGGCTCGAGTTGTCCGCTCGAGCAAACCAGTCTAGATACATTCTCCACTAGGATTTAAACCTAGAAGAACAAACCTCATGTTGGATATCCCTAGTAGGTTCGGTTTATTTGCATCACGTGCATTTAACTTAGCGAAACTCGACACAGTGGTCGGGTCCGTATTAGACATGTATCCTTTTTGAGACCATCATGTCCACTTTTGTGCTACTTGTCACATCATTTGGAAGGCTTGCTTGCGTTGTTGACCGGCTTTAGAAAATAGTTGAGCAGAATTTCAAAAAAAGGAAAAAAAAAACATTCTCCTAGTTTAGTACAAATAATTTTTTTTAATAAGATTTTGTAGTAGTCTGACGTGAGGTGTAAAGATTAATTTCATAAAAAGTCAAAACAGAAAAATACTCAGTTTCACCGAACTACGCTGGTCTGATTCTCACCGGATGTGAGATACGTAGACAAACTTCATAAGTTCCGGCCCCCGTTTTTTCAAAAATCCAAAAGAAAAAATTCATTCTTTAGAAATCTCAAATAAAAATTTAAGCCCAAAAATATTTTCTTCCATTTTAAAAGAGAATAAAACTAAAATCCGAAAAATATTTTTCTACCTTCTTTTTAGAAGTCTTTTTCCCAAAATTCAAAAAAAATAAAATATTTTCTTTCTTCTTTAGAAGTCTTTCTGTCAAAAAAAAAAAAAAAAAAAAANCTTTCTTCAAAAGTATTCCTTTCATAAATTCAAAATAAAGGTCCAAATATCCCAAAAAAAAAAAGTTCCTTTCTTCTTAAAAAGTTTTTTCGAAATTCGAAAAAAAAGATTCATATTCTTTGGTCACCTTTTACTGTTTGCCCTCGTATTCCGGCCGTTTTTCCAAGTTAACCTTAAAATCTTAATGGGAAGTATCGAAGAGCCGTTTTTGTTAAAGTAACCATTTTTAGTTTGTTTATTTCTTATTTTTACTTTTTTATTTTTATTTTTATTTTTGTCCCCATGCTTAGTCGTTTTTACTGAGAAATCCTCTAAGCCTTTCGTGGAAGAATCAAAAGGCCGTTTTTATAATAATAGTCATTTCCCTACTTTTTGTATATGCTAATTTTAAAAATAATAAGTAGATCGAGTCCTAAATGGCATTTTTTTTTATTTTTAAAATAAATAAAAAGGATTAATCAGAATTTCATATAGCTTAGGAAAGTCCTGACCCTTTTTTATCTTATTCTTAGGTTCACCATGAATTCTCCACAAAGAAGCAACCAGAAAAGGGTGAGAGACGAGACACCTCCTATGTTTTTGATAAGAGACAAGACCCCGAGTAGTCTCTGTAATTGGTGGGCTAGTTTGAACGGAATCAAGTATTTAAGCACCTTAAGTTCCTCACAAACATCATGTGGATTTATCCTAACAGAGATTTAATCGAGACTCTAGTAGGTTTTTGGGACCCCCTGGACAATGTCTTCAAATTCAAAGACTGTGAAATGACGCCCACGTTGGAAGAGTTAGGTGGGTTTACCGGATTAGGGAGGGACCTTCATGGAAAAGAACCTGATGCTCCGAGAAAAATTGGTGTAAACAACTTTCTGAAAAATTTATGCCTCCGTCGAATTTCAATGGGTTGCCTGGACGAAGGTTGGGTTCCGCTGTAATATTTCTATGACAGATTCGGGGACGACAAAGGGTTTGAAAACTTCTCGGGCACAGAATTCGTCAACCAATTGAGTTACGACGCATGGAGGGAGTTGAGAGACTTCGCGTTCATGATATCATTTCTGGAGATCATGGTCTTTCCAGAGCGTGGTGGGCCCATCAGAATTCGATTAGCTGCGATAGTCTCGTTTTTGCAAAGTAGCGAGGATCACACTATTCTTCCCATGATTCTGGGAGATATTTTTCGAGCTTTGACCCGCTGCCAAGAGGGTGAATATTACTTCGAGGGATGCAACATTCTACTGTAGATATGGTTCATAGAGAACCTTTATCATCATCCAATAGTAATAAATTTCAATGACAATTGGCTGAATTACATCGGATGTCACCCATAGAGGGCCGCAAGTTGTAATCTTCCAAAGAGGGTGAGGGCTTGACAGACATTGCTCGGTTCGTTGAGTGCTGATAGAATCACTTGGAACTATTATTGGTTCCCTTCTGCTAGGATCATGCATATGTCGACGTATCGTCCATTCTTCATACTCATGGGTTTCATAGGTTTCCAACCCTATGCACCTCTACGCGTCATGCGCCAGCTAGGGATAGAGCAAAATAGGCCCCCGACTGAGGACATGCGTCCGTTCATGTGGGAATTCAAGGTATAGGAGCCCCCAAGGGAGTCATATGCACAAAAGGTCTAGTTTGGTAGTCGATTTTCTGATTTGGACGAGATGGTAGCTAATCGTGAATGTGGGGAGGTAAGCCTCGCATACCTTGAATGGTTTCACAACCAGGCTATCCCGGAGCAAAGGCCAGAAAGATCCATACGGCATGCGACTGATTGGGAAGAGGAGATCGAGGCCAGAGTTAGAGAAACCAGAAAGGAAGTAACACTAGAGTTCCAATCCCGTATTGACATTTTACAAGAAGATAAAGGCATTCTGGAGGCTGACATAGACAGTAACAAGTTGATTTCGAGCGGGAAAAGGCTAAGTGGGCACAAGAGAGGGCAGCACTCAAAGCTCAAATTAGGCAGGAAAAAGTGATCACTATCGCTCAACAACAGGAAGAAAAAGAAGCTCAGTTCAAGGTGGTCTGTGATCATGAGCACAGAGGTTTTGCTCCGTTGATACAAGGTCTGAGGGATCAGATAGGGGGAGTTGAGTCAATCAAGGAGCGCCAGATCACGGAGTTTGAAATAGAAAGATATCACTACCAAAGTATGATCAATCGGTTGGAGGGGGGGTCACTTGAAATTCGGCGCCAAAGAGATATGGCCTGGAGCGCGAGCGTGATGCACTGGATCTAGCTGAGACCCGTGGTCAACAAAATCAAGAGTTTCACTTGGCTCAGGAACACATTAAGGGAAAGATACTCGAGAAAGCCACATATACCTCCCGAGCTTGCAGGAGTTGTCAGGGAATGACGCCCGAACGATTTGCTGAAGTATCATTGAACGTCGCTCGTCACATATCTTCAGATTTATAGAGGATATACCGCGATGTTGGGGGTCAACCGCAGGAATAAGATCCATGACTACAATAATTCTGGTGGATTCTCTTGGAGAATTTTGGATCTTCTTTCAGCTGGAAGATCATTTTGACTGTTCCTTTGTGTTTTTTGAGTATGTAAGAGTCTTTTGTTGTTTTGAGTCTTTTTATTTTTCCCTTTGTCTTAAAAAGTCTGTTTGAGTCAAGTCTGGTCATGCTTAAACAATTATCTTTATGTAATTCTTGTTATTGAGTCTTGTATCAAAAAATGAAAATCAATGAAAAAGATTTTGTTTTGAAAAAAAAAATTCGAAAAACAAAGAACCAAAAAATGTTTTGTATAAAAAGAAAAAAAAAAAGAGGGTCGTGTTCCTGAACTATGTGATGATCTGATTCATGCGACGACATGATAAGTAGGCAGCCCCTAAAAGGTTCGATCAAAATATTTCAATAACTCTAAAATGAGGGATCAAAAATAGGCAAGTGAAAAGAAAAGCGAAAAGAATGAGAAAGAGAAGAAGAAAAAAAATGAGAGAAGAGAAAAAGAAAATTTGAGAGCACCAATAAGCAGCAGCCTCATAAGCCGGGATGAAACGTGAAACCTTTCAAAAGCATGTTAGAAATGGTGACAATGTTAGGAACATGGGCATTTACATGAGATTCATATGTGTAAAATGCTTAACCCTAACACGTTTGTTGTCTTTTAGTCAGTAAGCTTAAAGATGGTTGGTTTGTGGTGAAACTGATAACACATTATTATTTCACCAGATCTAAAGAGAAGGTACCAATGGCTAATAATGATGAAATCGAGTTGGTCAGTGATGGCCCCTATGGCCAGTCAGTTGAGCAAGAGTAGGAGGAAGTGAGAAGATTAAAACAACAACTGTCGGATGTATATCAAGCTTGGGTCTCCGATCAGCCTCCACCTCAGGGTCCCTCAGAAGGAACTTCTACCGTACCCCTGGCTACTCAACCACCGCTCCGTGCAACAAGTGATCACATTCTACCACCAGGGTACGTGCCAAACTACAACATCCATGCCGCCCCTGGTACCTCTAATGTGCGACCTCCAGCCGCACCAGTCAGGAACACCCCTCTTGTCGTGTCTGGTGCACCGGTATATACAGTCCCGCTACCACCACCTGTGACGAGGACTAACAACGAGCCACCATCTCATGCTTATGATGGACAGTATTACTCTCCAAATGTGTCTTTCAGGGTCTCGGCTCCATACAACCAGACTCCTCAGTACGAGTCTCCGGTGGAAAATGAAAAGCCTGCCCAGACAGTTGAGCCAGATGAGATGGCCAGGAAGATGAAAAGTCTTGAACAAAACATAAAGAACATGCAAGTACTAGGCATTCACAAAAGTGTATCTTTCAGTGATCTATGCATGTTCCCTCACATTCATTTTCCGCCACGGTTCAAGACCCCAAAATTTGAGAGGTATGATGGACACGGCGACCCCATCGCCCACTTGAAAAGGTACTGCAACCAGCTGAGGGGTGCAGGTGGAAAAGAAGAATTGTTGATGGCTTATTTTGGGGAAAGTCTTGTGGGGGTAGCCTCAAAATGGTTCATCGACCAAGATATCTCTGACTGGCATGTCCGGGACGACATGGCCCAGGACTTCACTCAAACAATTCCAGTACAACATAGATATTGCTTCATATCGCAATTCCCTATCTAATATGAAGAAGAAGCCGACTGAAAGCTTTAGGGAGTATGCAATCAAGTGGAGGGAGAAAACGGCTAGATTCAAGCCACCCATGGATAACCATGAGTTGATCGCTGTTTTTCTGGAGTCCCAAGAGCGTGATTACTTTCAGAACATGATGTCCGCGATGGGTAGACCTTTTGCAGAGGCAATAAAAATAGGGGAAATGGTCAAAAATAGCCTCAAGACTGGAAAAATTATAAGTCAAGCTGCTTTCAAAGACACTACTCAAGCTATCCAAAATGGGTCGGGAAGTTTCACAAATAAAAAGAAGAGAGATGAGGGGTCCAAGATGACTTCGGGATCCAGGGAAGTTCAAAGAGGGGCACCGCACCCTTATGTGCAAGTTCAGCAGGGGCAATCCAGCTACCCTCGACATTATTATCCTCCGCCAAATCCTCAATACTCTGTGGGCCCACCACAGTACACAGTGTTCAATGCTCCGTCTTATGCTCGGCCTCCCAATCAGCAAGTACGAGCACCAGCTCCAAGGATCCTCCGACATCAGCAACAAAATTTTCGGGCACCCTACAATGCTCGTCCCAGATAGGATTATGGTCGAGAGTAAAGGCCGGCAGAAAAATTCACCCTATTGGCTGAATCATACTCTAGTTTATTCCAGAAGCTGAAACAAATAGGCGTGATTGGACCCATTGCTCCCCACCATATGCATCCTGATTCACATGGATTTCAAGCAAATGCTAGATGTGAATATCATTCAGGGGCCCCAGGGCATAGCACTGATGATTCCTGGACTCTGAAGAGAGCCATATAAAGACTAATTGCTGAAAAACTGATTGTGGTGTCAAATGACGAGGACCCTCCTGATGTGACCAACAACCCCTTGCCAGTACACAATGATGTCCACTTTGTGGGAATGATTGGCCGAGATCAAGAATACAAGCCGGCTGGTCGAGTAGAAATGACATCAGGAGCAATTCAAGAAGGAATGGGTCTAAAAGTAAGTCCAAGCCGAGATGTGCCATTGATTGTGAAAGGCACCCAGAGCTCAGAGAAGGCAACTTTATTTGGTCCAAAAATCTCGAGGTTGGAAGTTCTCTCCAATGTTCCATGCCCAAGGTTATATGTCCGTGGAGGCTACCCCATCACAAGGTAGAACCAGGGAGGTACGAAGGGTACAACTGAGCCAATCATAATCAAACCTGTCGTGCAACCCCCTGTGACAAACACGAAGACCAGTCCTTGGAACTACAACAAAACTGTGATGACTTACAAAGGCAAGGAAATCATAGAAGAAGTGGGGGAAAATGGAGGTTTGACTCGATCGGGAAGGTGCTTACTCTCAAGAAGAGTTGAGGAAGGCCAAGAAAATTAGAGAAGGCCAATAGCCAATAAAGAAATCAGTCACTGAAGAAGAGGCAGAAGAGTTTTTGAAGAAGATGAAAGTTCAGGATTACTCAATCATTGACTAGCTGAAAAAGACTCCTGCCCATACATTAAAAAGAGCATGCTCGTGTGTTAATCAAGATCCTAAACGATGCACATGTCTCAGAGAATACCACAGTGAATCAGTTAGTGAAGATGACTAACAGATTTTTTGAGGTGAACAGAATCACCTTTACTGATGATGAACTCCCCGAAGAAGGAGCCCGGCACAACAAGGCTTTGCACTTGACTGTTAAATGTGAGGGGCACGACGTGAAACGTGTCATGGTTGATAGAGGCTTGAGCGTATATGTATGCCCTCTCTACACCTTGCAAATCATGAATATCAATACAGATAGAATCTGACCCAGCAATGTCCGTATCCGCACTTTTGATGGCTCGGCGAGAGATACCATTGGGGAGATCAACCACACCATGATGATTGGGCCGGTTGACTTCGAAATTATCTTCCAAGTAGTGGACATGGACACTTCTTATAACTTTCTTCTTGGAAGGCCATGGATCTATACGGCCCGAGTTGTGCCATCCACTTTGCATCAGATGCTCAAATTCAAACATGACAGGCAATAAATTATTGTTCATGGGGAAGACGAGTCGTTCGTTTATAAAGACCCGTTAATCCCCTGTATTGAGGCCAAGGAAGGGTACGAATCCATTGTCTACCAGGCGTTTGAAGTGGTTGCTGCAGACCATGTAGAGGAAGGAAGGCCCATTCTGCATCCTCTCCTTTCCACCACATCTGTAATGGTAGCGACACTCTTGCTGAGACAAGGTTATGAGCAAGGAAAAGACTTGGGGGCATCATTGCAAGGAATTTCGGAGCCCATTTCTCCGTTCAGTAACCAGGATAATTTTGGTTTAGGCTTCAGGCCGACACAAGCTGACGAAGACAAATTCAAACACCGCAAAAAGCACGGATGGGTCTTGCAACAACCTATCCCTCACATTTTCGACACTTTTGTCAAGCCGCGACTCCAAGAAGGTAGTCTTGGAGGGTAGTAGAAGGTACTTGAGTGTAGGACCTTTGTTTGTTTGTTTTTACTGTTCGGGGACTGTTTTGGTGTACAATACTCCAAAATTCTATCCATATTTGGTGAGGAAAAACTGTTCATTAAACAAAAATCTGGTTTTGGACAGATTTTTGGTCAAAAATCTATCATTTAGGACAGATTTTTGGCCAAATAAATCTGTCCCAAAGGTCCTTTTTTTCCTATATAAAGAGGAGGTCTTTCCACACTATAGACACACATCTTGGACTCTAAGAAAGACCCATCTTTTGCACACATTGTGAAAAATATCTTCTCACACATTGGAGAGAGTAAAATATCACTGCTGAATTTTTCTGGTTCACTTTGGTTTAAATTGTTGTTGGTCTTGCTGTTGCGCTGCTGCTGTTGCTATTTTGTTTGCTGAAATTTAGTCCCTCCATTGCTAATATTTTCTTTCTGTGGATCAGGTAATTCCCTCAAGTAATTTTCTCCACTGTTGTACTACTTTTTGTTCAAGAGTGAATGGAAAGGAAGTGTTTTGAATTCCTTAAGAGTATCCTATACCTTGAAAGCATTATGTTTGTGTATAATCTGGTTCCCTTTTAAGTATCAAGTATTATTTTTTGTGTATAATATTGTTCCCTCTTAAGTATCGAGCATGTACAAGAGTTATCTAAAAATTTTTTTGTTAGTCAATGACTTGTTTAGATGATGTTCTAGTTGCTGATTTTTCTATATTAGGCATTCCTTCTTACCTTCAATATTGTAAATCTTGAATGGAGCTTATGAAAAGTTCTTTCCATATAATGCTTCTGTTGTTTAGAATATTGTAGGTAGAATTCATGTTGGTCTCCTAATGAAAATGCTCTTAGCGACCAAATCTTGAAGCATGTTAATGTCATTTTAATACATCTTTCTCTTTTCTAGTTATGAGTTCATATAATTGTTCTTTGAAGTTTTGTGTAATTATTTCATGAGTTATGGCGTTCCTTGGTTACTGATGGTTTCAAACTTAGTTCGAATTAAATGTCAAATGGGTATACGGTTCTTATTTTGAAAAAAAAAACAACAACTCAAGATGTGTTAACTAGAAATAGACTTGAGTTATATAAAAATTGAGTTTTGTTCTCTATGTTAAGAAGATATGTAGTAGGAAGTCATTTTTTTCTTTTGTAGTTAGATTGCCAAATTTGTTTAAAAATATTTAGTAAATGATCCAATGTTGGTGTAACAAATATATATATATATATAGAGCCAATTTTATTGTGAACCAAATCCATAAGCATATAAGGTGGCTTAATGCCTTGAAAAGCCAATAAGCAAAAAAGAATGACCCAAACTTTCAAGTGTCGATTTCATTTTACTAACTCCAATAAATAATATATTTTATTAATAACAAAAATAATTTAATAACTTAATCACTCATAATTTTCTCATTTTATAAATGCTAGACAATTAGTGGGCGCGCTTTAATTTCCCGAAATCGCTTGCATAACGTGATGTTTAACATCCAATAAATTAATTCAACAATGTCATACCATATTCATTAGTTTTTAGTTAATTTTTAATTTAATGAACTCTTTGCTAAATTGGCGGATTCGCTTGCGTACCGCGATAGTTGACCTTTTAAGAAATTTTAAAATTAAATTCTTCGAATGTTGTAATTTTCTCCAAAAGCAGTGATGTACTAATAATACCCGTCATGACTGCGGATTCGCTTGCATAGTGCGGTTATGATAAAAATCAATAAAATTCATCTCGGTCGCACACTCGCTTGCGTGGTGCGGTTAGGACAATTTTATTCAAATTTTTCTTTAATAATTAAAAGCGGATAGGTAAAACATAGAAATCTAATAAAACACACTTTGTCCAAAATTAATTCAGGCCAAGTTTAAGTCAATAAAGCGATCGCGCTAGAACCGCGAGACTCGGGGAATGCCTTACACCTTCTCCCCGGTCAACAGAATTCCTTACCTGGACTTTATTTTCGCGGACCAATAAAAAGTGAGTCAAATCTTCCTTTGATTAGGGATTCAAATGAAATGTTCAAAAATCAATTTCAAGTGGAGACTTTGAGCAATAAAATAATCCTTATTTCAAAATTGTCACTTTCATTGGAAAAACTCTTTAACCCACAACAATCCAATATCACAAATCTTTCTGGGGTTGGAAAAAGGGGTGTGACAAAAATCTGTGCTTCTCCCTGTATACACTTCAAACACTTTGTATGTTTTTAAGCATTTATCATAGAGAAACCAGCTTCATTATTAGGTTATAAATATCACTTGAAATATAAAAGCATATGTCTTCCCCCTTTTGGCATCATCGATAAGTTGCAATTTTTTTTTATGTGAATCCCAGATTTTTAACACTTACTCATGGCCACTTGGGCAACTGCATATGCAATCATGGATTAATCATCAATAATCAACTAAGAATTCAAACTATCAAAAAATAGAGATACTGAATCAGAGCGAAAAACATCAGATTTCATTGATAGAGAGAATAGGATTCTTCCACAATCCACAAAATGAAATAAAAACAGTTAAAACATGAGCAACAAACAAAAAATTCTGAATCTGGGTCACTGAAAGTTCTAGGCAGGCTAGGAAATTAAGGCTTGGAAAAACTGCAGACCTGCTTCATTTAGCCAAGATGGATGGTTTAGCAGACTTAGAAACAAATGAAGACTTCTTTGAGGAAGCCTCGACTTTCTTGAGCTTAGGGGTCTAAACCTCTACCTCTGCCACTTTTTCACTTTAATGGACCAAGTCCATCTTATCCATTTCAACAGCCTCAATAGGCTCAACAACCTTTTCTTTCCCTTTTTCCACTCTTTTCTTCTTACTCTCCTCTAAAACTCACTTCAACTCGTCCTCACTTTGCTTTACCTTGCTCCTTGTAGTTCTTCCTCTTGGAAGAGAAATATTAGAAGTCTCAGAAGGAGTAGTTTTTTTTTCTTACTTTCTCTTGTTGTTCCAGACCTTTGAGCTTTAGGAATTCTTTTCTTCTTTGGATTGTAATTATCGCCTAACATTTTCAGCAGATCCACCAGGGTTTCCTAAGTAGATGAACCAGGTTCATCTGTACCTTTCCTAAATTTAATAACCCTTCAGCGGTTTCTCCTGATTCACTTCCCCCTGCGTTCTTGCTAATTTCTTCCTCCTTTTCTGGATCAGCTCCACAAATAGCCATTCTAACATATTCAGATGTGGGTGAAGAATCAACCACTTCCTTCCCTTTTCCCTTTCTCATTACTCCGTACTCCCTCACTCTCATTTTTTTATTTAATTTTTACCACCTGTTCTTATTGTTTCCGGCAACTCCACATCTATTACATACCCAACCAGTATGAACCNTTTATGCTCATGATTTAATTATTAGTATTTCAAAGCGTGTAGAGTGTAGAACACATACATTGCCTTTCAGATGAACCAGCACGATGAACCAGGTTCATCATTTCAGAATCCTCTTGATCAAGCCTCAATTTGCAAAGATAGAAAAAATTTCATTTGTGATCAGTGAGTCATATCAAAACATGGCTTAAGAGTATACTTTTTATAGTATGAGACTGAGCAATTGTTAATCTGATTATTTACACCTGTTTCACACTTTTCTAGCCAAATTTTTCTTTATTTTCATTTTTTTAATGTATTTACATTCCGAACTGGTTCAATTAAGCGATCTTAATCATCCCTAATAGTGACCTGTTCCTTTCAAAATGCTCTCTACTCAGTGCTTTTGTAAAGATATCTGCATGGTTTCACAACCAACTAGTTACTCCTTGATGTTCTTTCATTGCTTTGTTGCTGTGGAACAAGTTCAGGTACAGGTTCTAACGAAGTTTGGGAATTATTTTGTTCTATTCCCCCTGTCATGTTGCCCGGGATGGATGAACCTGTTCCATCACCTGTTCCTTCCTCCAGTGTTGCTTTAGTTTGGACTGAGTTTCTGACCAACCCAATTTCTTCATCATCTTGTTCATTACCAACCCCAGTGATTTCACCTTTCTTTCCATTTCCAAAGGAGACATTTCCTCCTTTGAGGTCCTCAAGTGAAAGGAACTAGTCCTTGTTGCCAGCCATGTGTTTTGAGCAGCCACTATCCATGTACCATATTTGGCTACTACCTTTCACTTGAATCTACAAAAGAAAATCAAGGGTTAGTCTTAGGAACCCAAACTAGTTTGGGTCCCTTTATATAAGCAAAAGGGTGAATTAAATTCTTTTTAGCCCAACTTGATAGCCAATTCTTCCCTCGAACAAAATTTTTGTTCTTTTGACTGGCCTTTTATTTTGCATTACATTCACTTTTAAAGTGACCAGTCTTACCACAGTGAGTACAAATCTTGTTCTCAGGAAAAGTGAGGTACTTGCTTTTAGGATCCCACTTAGGTAGCGGATTCCCAAAGCCAAGTCCTCTTCTATTGCTACTATGATGTTCCTGTAGCCATGTCAAAGCATCAGAGGACCTGTTCCATTTGCTAGTTCTATCTAGTTCATGCTTGACCTTGCTTAGATCTTCCTTAAAGACTCTTATCTGCTCATCTATTTTGTACAACTCGTCTTTCATTTTTCCTACGTTTTCTTCTAATGTGAGTTGTGTGTGATCATATTTGTTTTTTCCTGTTCCTAATTTCAGTTTTAGATTTTAAGATCTTAGCTCTAGGACAGTGGTGTCAAGTTCATGAACCTGGTTCTTTAACTCAACATTTTTACTATCACTTTCTCTAGCCCTAAGTTCCAGATTTTTGCACTTAGCTTTCAAAATCACACACTCCTTAGACAATTGTTTCTTTTCATTATTTAGATCCTCAGATTCATCAATGAAATCCAGAAGTAACTCAGATAGCCTTTCTTTAGACAAAAATTTAATCTTGTCTTTGAGATGAATTATACTTACCTTAGATTCCTCATCGGATTCTCCAATTTCCATAAGTGCTTGTTCATCTCCATCTTCATCATCTGACTCCTCATCTGAAATTTTCCCCCAAGAAGCAACCATAGCCTTTGTTGTAGTTTTCTTGGGTTGGAACCAGTTCCTTCTTCCTGTTCCTTCTTTCATCTCTCCTTTTTCCATTCTACTTCCCACTGAGAATAGTTTTTGATGAGATGGTCAGTCTTACCACATTTGTAGCATCCCTCGTTGGTTGGCCTTTCTGGAGCTTTTTCTTTGTTGTAGTTTCCTCCTCTAGAGATGCCCTTCTTCCTCATGATAAAGTTTCTGAATTCTTTGGTNATATATTTGGATTCCTTGATAGTAATGATTTTGCTTTCCCAGGAAATAGGCAAGACCCTTGTCAGGATCTTCTCAACCCTGTCCTCTTCAAGAATGAATCTTCCAAGAGACTTCAGTTCATTAGTCAAGGTTGTGAACCTTGTGTACATCTCTTGGATAGTCTCTCCTTCTTTCATAGTGAAGTTTTCATACTGTGAGTATAGAAGAGCACCTTTTGATCTTTTTACCTGAGGTGTTCCTTCATGGGCTACTTGCAAGGTATCCCAGATTTC
>ML343488.1:0-47374 GCA_005239505.1 Nicotiana paniculata
ATTCCTATATTACTTGTCGACCACGTACACTTGCGTGTGCATTGGGAAATCAACCAACAAAATACAACCAAAAACAAGTTAGGAATCATTACCCCAAAGCTTTCTCTGAAAATCCCTCAAGAAATCGCCTTCTCCCGAGCTCAAAAATCAAATTTGTGAATAGGAACCTTAACCCTCGATTCTGCCCCCTTTTCTGCCTAGCGATTTTTCGCACCTGCGGACCTACTGTCACACCTGTGACACCGCACCTGTGGAAAATACCTCGCAGGTGCGGATATGAATTAAGGGGGCTGAGTGCGCATCTGCGGCAAGGGGGCCGCACCTGCGTGTGCGCGCCTGCAAAACGCGGTCTGCTTCTGCGGTCTTTCTCCGCGCCTACTATTCCTTAGGCGCATCTGCGGGCATCGCAGATGCGGTACTTCCCTCGCACTTGTTATCCCTATTCAAGCCTCCAAATTCCACATCTGCGCTTGACCAGCCGCACATGCGATTCCGTACCTGCGATCTCCCTTCCGCAGGTGCGAAACACTAGAAACCAGAATTTCTTCAGCAACTTTCCTAAGTCCAAATTTCATCTGTTAAGCATCTGAAACACACCTGAGGACCCCGGGACCTCAACCAAACGTACCAATCAATCTTAAAATACCATACAAACTTAGTCGAGCCTTCAAACCACATCGAACAACATCAAAAACATGAATTATGCACGGATTCAAGCCTAAAGAACTTTGAATTTTCTAAATTCTACAAACGACGTCGAAACATATCAAACCTCGCCCGAATGACTTCAAATTTTACACACAAGTCAAAAATGACATTATGAACCTATACTACTTCCGGAATTCCATTCCGGGCTCGATATCAAAATTTCCATTGTCGACCAAAATTGCCAAAATTTCAACTTTCGCCAATTCAAGCCTAAATCTACTACGGACCTCCAAATCACATTCCGGACGCTCCAAAGAACAAAATCACCTAATTGAGCTTACAGTACCATTAAAATTCAAATCTGAGGTCGATACACACAAGTCAACATCCGGTCGACTTTTCCAACTTAAGCTCCCAATTAAGAGACTAAGTGTCTCAATTCGTTTAGAAAACTCATTACGAACCTCCCGGCAACCCAAAATAGCAGAATAAGATATGAGGAAAGAAGATAATAGGTGATCAGGGCTCTAACTCTCAAATTGGTTGGCCGAGTCATTACATCCTCCCCCTCTTAAAACAATCGTTCGCCCTCGAATGAGTAAAAAGATATACCTGAAGCTGTGAAAAGATGAGGGTAATGGCTGCGCATATCCCGCTCGGTCTCCCAAGTCACCTACTCAACCGGCTGACCCCTCCACTGGACCTTTACCGAAGCAATGTTCTTTGACCTCAGCTTTCTGATCTGCTTGTCCAAAATAACCACTGGCTCCTCAACATATGATAGATCCTTGTCCAACTGGACTGAGCTAATATCCAATACATGAGTCGGATCACCGTGATACTTCCGGAGCATAGAAACATGGAAAATCAGATGAACTCCTACTAGGTTGGGAGGTAAGGCAATCTCATAAGCAACTTCCCCAACACGCTGCAATATCTCAAAAGGACCAATATACCTCGGGCTCAGCTTTCCCTTCTTCCCGAACCTCATGACGCCCTTCATAGGCGATACCCGAAGCAAGACCCGCTCTCCAACCTTGAATGCTAAATCGCGAACCTCCCGGTCCGCATAACTGTTCTATCTGGACTGGGCTGTGCGAAGTCTATCCTAAATCACCTTCACCTTATTGAGGGCATCCTGGACTAAGTCTGTACCCAATAATCGGACCTCGCCCGGCTCAAACCAACCCACTAGGGACCGACACCTCCTACCATACAGAGCCTCTTATGGTGCCATCTGAATGCTGATAACTGTTGTTGTAGGAAAACTCCATAAGCGGCAAGAATTGGTTCCATGACCCTCCAAACTCCATCACATAAGCACAGAGCATATCCTCTAGAATCTGAATCGTACGCTCGGACTGCTCGTCCCTATGAGGGTGAAAGGTTGTGCTCAACTCCACCCTAGTACCCAACTCCTGTTGTACGGCTCTCTAGAACCGTGATGTGAACTGTGTACCTCTGTCTGAAATGATGGAAACTGGGACACCATGAAGGAAGACAATCTCTCTTATGTAAATCTTAGCCAACCTCTCTGAAGAGTAAGTAGTCAACACTGGGATAAAATGAGTTGACTTGGTCAGTCGACCCACGATCACCCAAATAGCATCGAACTTCCTCAAAGTTCGTGAAAGTCCAACTACAAAATCCATGGTGATCCGCTCCCACTTCCACTCTAGGATCTCTAACCTCTGAAGCAAGCCACCCGATCTCTGATTCTCATACTTGACCTGCTGACAGTTGAGACACTTGGCCACAAACCCAACTATATCCTTATTCATCCTCCTCCACCAATAGTGCTGCCTCAAATCCTGGTACATCTACATGGCACCTAGATGGATGGAATACCGCGAGCTGTGGTCCTCCTCAAGAATCAACTCCCGAAGCCCATCCATATTGTGCACACATGTCCGGACCTGCATTCTCATCACGCAATCATCACCAATAGTCACATATCTAGCTTCAACTTGTCGAACCCTGTCCTGAGGACTAGAAGATGGGGATCATCCTACTGGAGCTCCCTGATGCGGTAATAAAGAGAAGACCGAGCGACCACACAAGCCAATACTCGGCTCGGTTCTGAAATATCCAATCTCACGAACTGGCTGGCTAAGGCCTGAACATCCAATGCTAAGAGCCTCTCTGCTGCCGGAAGATATGCCAAAATCCCAAACTCTCCGCCGGGGCGACTCAAGGTGTCGGCCACTACATTTTCCTTCTCCGAGTGGTACAATATAGTGATATCATAGTCCTTAAGTAGCTCCAACCACCTCCGCTGATACAAATTAAGGTCCTTTTGCTTGAACATGTGCTGCAAACTCCGGTGATCAGTGTAGATATCACAAGGAACTCCATACAAATAATGGTGCCAGATATTCAAGGCGTGAACAATAGGTGCTAACTCAAAATCATGGACAGGACAATTCTTCTCATGCACTTGCAACTATCTGGACGCGTAGGCAATCACTCTTCCGTCCTGCATCAACACCACTCCAAGACCAATCCTCGAGGCATCACAATAAATAGTGTAAGACCCCCAACCTGTAGGCAATACCAATAGTGGGGCTGCAGTCAAAGCTGTATTGAGCTTTTGAAAGCTCTCCTCACACTCTTGGGTCCACCTGAATAGAACACCCTTATGAGTCAGCCTGCTCATAGGTGCTGCAATAGATGAAAACCCCTCTACAAAGCGATGGTAATATCCCACCAAACCAAGGAAATTATGGATCTCCGTAGTTGATGATGGTCTAGGCCAACTCTGCACTGCCTCCACCTTCTTCGAATCTACCTTGATCCCATCACAAGATACTACGTGACCCAAGAACGCCACTGAATCGAGCCAGAATTAACAGTTAGAAAATTTTGCATACAATCTTTCTCCCTCAAAGTCTGAAGGACAGTACTCAGGTGATGCTCATGATCTTCCCGAGACTGAGAATATACTAGAATGTCGTCAATGAACACAATTACGAAGGAATCAAGATAAGGTCGGAACACACTATGCATCAAATGCATAAAGGCTGCTGGGGAATTGGTCAGCCCAAAAGACATGACAAGGAACTCATAATGACCATATATGGTCCTGAAAGTAGTCTTCGGGATATCCAGCTCCCGAATATTCAACTGATGATACCTAGAACGCAAGTCAATCTTGGAAAACACCCTGGCACCCTATAACTTATCAAATAAATCATCAATGCGAGGCAATGGATACCTGTTCTTCACTGTAACCTTGTTCAGCTGATGATAATCAATACTCACACGTGTAGAACCATCTTTTTTCTTCACAAACAAGACAGGAGCACCACAAGGTGACACACTGGGCCTAATGAAACCCTTATCAAGAAACTCATGCAACTCCTCCTTCAATCAGGAGGAGCCATACGGTAAGGAGGAATAGATATGGGTTGAGTGCCCGGTAACAAATCAATGCCAAAATCAATATCTTTGTCGGGTGGCATGCCCGGAAGATCAGCTGGAAACACATCAAGGAAGTCCCTCACTACCGGAACTGACTCAATTGTAGGGGTATCAATAGTGACATCTCTCACATAGGCCAAATACGCATCACACCCCTTCTCAACCATTCTCTAAGCCTTAAGAAATGAAACGACCCTGTGGGGAGTGTACTCTAAGGTACCTCTCCGCTCTAATCGTGATAAGCTCGGCATAGACAATGTCATGGTCTTAGCGTGACAATCAAGAATAGCATAATGGGGAGAAAACCAGTCCATGCCCAAGATAACATCAAAATCTATTATACTGAGCAATAATAAATTAGCTATGATCTCAAAACCACTAAGAGCAATCAAATACGAATGTTATATGCGGTCCAAAACAAGAGAATCTCCCATAGGAGTAGATACATAAATAGGAAAACTCAAAGAATCCTGAGATACCCCCAGATGTGGGGCAAAATAAGAAGACACATATGGATACGTAGATCCTGGGTCAAATAATACCAATACATCTCTATGACAGATGGGGACAATACATGTGATGACAGAATCTGAAGCAACTGCCTCAGAACGGGGTGGAAGGGCATAATACCTGGCTTGGCCTCCCCCTCTAGGGCGACCTCGACCTCCCCAACCTCTACCTCGAGTTGCCTGAGTAGGTGGGGCGGCAGCTGGAGCTGGAAGAATGGACAGAGGACCCGGTGGAGCACAGGGTGGCTGAGAAGTCTATGGAGGTGCACCTCTCCTGAATATGGGGCAATCCCTAACCATATGACGAGTATCACCACACTCATAACAACCCCTTGGAGAGCACGGTGGCTGAGACTAACTCGGATCTAGCCTACTGGACTGGCCGGTAATAGCACCTCGAGTAGGATGCACACTGGATACTGGCGGTGCATAATAAGGCTCCTGAGGTCTAGGAGGAACCGGAACACCGCTGGCTGCTGGAAGAACTGAATGAATAGGGCGACTCACAAAACCCCTACCATGCGTGCTGGTGGCGCACGAGCTCCTGAAAAATGACCAGTCTCTCGAGACCTCTTGGCCTCTCTCTCCTATCTGTCCCGGGCAAGCATTCCGTCCACTCTCCTGGCAATACTCACGGCCTGCTGATAAGTGATGTCTATCTCAAACTCTCTGCCATACTTGTCTGAATACTGCGGTGGAGTCCCTTAATGAAGCGACGAACCCTCTCTTTGACTGTAGTAACCAAAGCCAGTGCATGTCGATCCAACTCACTGAAATGGACTGCATACTCCGACACAGTCATAGAACCCTGGCGCAACTGCTCAAACTCTGCACGCTAAGCATCCCTTAGGCTCTGATGGACATACTCACGCAAAAACATATCTGAGAACTGAGTCCAAGTGAGTGAGACTGCCTCGTCCGGACTACTCAGCTCATAGGCACGCCACCACTGATATGCCACTCCCCTCAGCTGGAAAGAGGTGAAAGAAACCCCACTAATCTCCACTATTCCCATAGTGCAGAGGATACGATGATACTCCTCAAGAAAACCTTGAGCATCATCTAAATCTAGTCCGCTGAAAGTGGGTGGGTGGTACTTCTTGTACCTCTCGAGTCTGAGTTGCTATGCCTCAGAAGCAGCTACCCTGATCTCATGCTGAACCAGAGCCACTGGGGCATATGAATAAACTCTAGGGCATGATCAACCTGGACCCTTTTCTCAGGAGTACGGGTTGCGGGAGTATGTGCCCCTCCCCCAGCCTGAGATATGGCGGGATCTATCAGAATCAGCCCGGCTTGAGCCAAAGTGCTAAACATGCTCATGAACTGAGCCAAAGTCTCCTGGAAGGCTGGAGCAGCAATAGGAACCTCCGGTGCCAGCCCTCCAGCTGGAGCTGCTAGGGGCTCCTCTATCACAGCTCGCGCTGGTGCTTTGGCTGCACCGTGTGGTCGTCCCCTACCCCGACCCTGGCCTCTAGCGGCTCTGTCAAGGGGCTCGAGTGCCTGATCATCAATCCTTCCGGTACGGGTGCTCACCATCTATGAGAGAATATAATTGAAATTTCAGAATTTTGATGTCAATAACTCGCACGACAAGGAAATCAAAGAAGTATGATTTTTTAACAGTTACATAGCCTCCCGAAGATAAGTACGGACGCCTCTGCACCGATCCACGAGACACTAATAAATCGTCCTGTGACTCATGATGCCTATGAACCTAGAGATCTGATACCAACTTGTCACGACTCATTTTCCCCCTCCGAAAGACGTCGTGATGGAACCTAGTCGTTAAGACTATGTAAGCCTATTAACATTGATATAACAGAAAATAACAAATATAAAGAAAATGATTGAGCATCAATAATGGCGATATAAAGGTAAAATGTCACTCTGCATATACAGGTAAAACAAATTTGCCACTTTACTCACAACACTTCCCAAAACCCGGAACCATGAGTCACAAGCTTTACGAAATCTATCCACAGTCTGCTATACAAGGAGTCTAAGAAGTACAGAAGGGAAACAAAGTAAGAGATAGAGGGGGACTCCGAGGATCTGCAGATGTGTGCAGATATACTTTGAAGTCTCCGGTGGCTGCTGCCGCTGGCTAATACTGAGGCGGACGAGAGGTACCTATCTGCACATGAAAACATGTGTAGGAAGGGCATGAGTACACCATGATGATACCCAGTATGTTCCAAGCCTAACCTCGGTGGAGTAGTGACGAGGTCAGGTCAGGGTCCTATCGGTATAAATAATGAAATAAGACAGAAAGAGAAACATATGTATTACAGTAAAATAAATATGGAAATCTATAGGAATAGAAGTCAAAGAAAGCCCGCAGCTCAGAACACAGTAATAACAACATGGGATCTCCGGGGATACTGTCACGTAGTCCCAAAGTTAATTTGCAGTACATGGGGATCTCCCGGAATACGTCCGTAGTCCCAAAGTAAAGATGCAGTATAGGGGGATCTCCCGGAATACGTTTGTAGTCCCAAAATAAATATGCAGTACAGGAGGATCTCAAGGAATACGTCCGTAGTCCCAAAGTAAATATGCAGTACGGGGAGATCTCCCGAAATACGTCCATAGTCCCAAAGAAAATATGCAGTTCTGGGGGATCTCCCGAAATACGTTCCGTAGTCCCAAATTAAATATGCAGCTCAACCAATAAACACAACAGTTACATTAATGAAATCTACAGTTTAGGCTAAGTTCAAACCAAGGAAAAATAGGAGTTTCACTAAACATGCTGCACAAAGTTTAGACAGTCAAAACATGTAGGCATGCTTTTCTAATCTAAACAAGGTAATTACATATGCTAGTGTGGTTCAAACAAGGAAAAACATGTAATGATTTTGTGAAAACTGATTTTTACAAAAAATAGCTCGTGTACGTACTCGTCACCTCACATACACGACGCTCATATATTAAACAATACCAAAATCCTAAGGGAAATTTTCCCACACAAGGTTAGGCAAGCCACTTACCTCGAACCCAGTTCAAATCAATCTGAAACAACGCTCTTGCCACGAGTATCCGACTCCGAGTGGACCAAATCTAATCAAATCAATTACATAACGTAAATATAGCTACAAGTAACTAATTTTTGCTAATAATTCGAAGCTAAGGCAAGAAAATAGGAAAACACCCAAAAAGCCTCCCCGGGCCCAGGTCTCGGAATCGGCTAAAAGATACCAATTAAGAACACACATTCACTCACGATATCACTCGTACAAATATCATCCAAATTCGATGTCCAAATCCCACTCAAAACTCATAAATTTGATTGGGGAATTTTTCCCTCATTTTCCCAAAATTTCAATCCAAATCTGAAATTCAATGTAGAAAACGACTATAGATTAATGAAATACAACAAAAAACAAGTTAGGAATCGCTACCCCAAATCTTTCTCTGAAAATCCCTCAATAAATAACCTTCTCCTGAGCTCAAAAATCAAATTTGTGAATATGAACCTCAACCCTCGATTCTGCCCCCTTTTCTGCCCAGCGATTTCTACACTTGCGGACCTACTGTCGCACTTGTGATGCTGCACCTGCGGAAAATCCCTCGCAGGTGCGGATATGACATAAGGGGGTTGGGTTCACATCGGGCTGCACCTGCGCGTGCACGCCTGCAAAACACTGTCCACTTCTGCGGTCTTTCTCCGCGCTCTGCGATTCCTTAGGCGCATTAGTGGGCATCGTAGATGCGGTACTTCCCTCGCACCTGTGATCCCTGATCAAGCCTCCAAATTCTGCATCTGCGCTTGACCTGCCACACGTGCGATTTATCACCTGCGATCTCCTCTCCGCAGGTGCGAAACACCAGAAACCAGAATTTCTTCAGCAACTTTCCTAAGTCCAAATTTCATTTGTTAAGTATATGAAACACACTCAAGGCCCCCCGGACCTCAACCAAATGTACCAACCAGTCCTAAAATACCATACAAACTTAGTTGAGCCTTCAAACCTCATCGAACAACATCAAAAATATGAATTATGCACGGATTCAAGCCTAAAGAACTTTAAATTTTCCAAATTCTACAAAAGACGTCGAAACATATAAAACCTCGTCCGAATGACTTCAAATTTTACACACAAGTCAAAACTGACATTATGAACCTACTCCTACTTCCAAAATTCCATTCCGGGCTCGATATCAAAATTTTCACTGCCGACCAAAATCGCCAAAATTCTAACTTCCGCCAATTAAAGCCTAAATCTACTACGGACCTCCAAATCACATTATGGACGCGCTCCTAAGTCCAAAATCACCTAACGGAGCTAACGGTACCATAAAAATTCAAATCCAAGGTTGATGCACACAAGTTGACATTCAGATGACTTTTCCAACTTAAGCTCCCAATTAAGAGACTAAGTGTCTCAATTCGTTTCACAAACTCAACACGAACCCTCCGGGAAAACCAAAATAGCATAATAAGATATGGGAAAAGAATATAATAGGGTACCGGGGCTCTAACTCTCAAAATGGCCGGCCGGGTCGTTACAGTTATGACCCAACCCTAGTGTATAAACTTAATGGGTGTTTGATTTATTGCTTGTTTATGGTTGGGTGTTGATAATCTAGGATTGTTCTTGCTTTTACTTGAAGAATTAATGGTTGCAAACATTATTTTATTCCTATTTGATTCGGTCTCTACTTGAGAAAGAGAGACTTAGTCTGGGAAAACTTGGCTAGCAAGAAATTGGGTTAATTGAGAGATTGATAAGCCCAATTAAAGGTTGAACCTAGAGATAGTAAAACATGACTTGAGCTTATTATCAACTGATTTTTTCAATACACATTTGGACTTGAGAAAGCCAAATTCGGCAAAATCACTCTCTGACCGAGAGGTATTGAGTGGGTACTTGAGTTTTGATAAATATAATACACCTCGACCAATAAAATAAGCTTTAAAGTTTACAACCCATTAGGCGAACACCTAGTTGAAGGTACTATTTATCATTTGAAAAAAAATCAAAAACAATTTCCTGGTTTCATTCTTTAAATTTCAACCGTAGTTTAACTTAGATTTCTAAACAAAACCCCATATTGCGAAAGTGCAAATTTGGATATACAAACTCACGCGCTAAGATATATAATACTAACACCCATTCACCTAGCTCCATGCGGAATTCGACCCTGAATCTGTTGGGTATTACTATTGCATCAACCGTTTTCATATCCCCAACTAGAGGAGTGAAACTTGACGAGATCAATTTTTGGCGTCGTTACCAGGGAGCATAAAAACGGTGTTACCTATATATTTAGGTGTGTTTGTGGAATATCTTCTTTTCCTTCCTTGTTACTAACGTGTGAGTATTATAGGTGCAATCACGGCAAACAATGAGCTCAAAAACATAGCTGTGGGGGATGTGGACGTTGATGATGATGCAATGGATGAGGTGCTTCTTGAACCTCAAGCCAATAGACGAGGACATCCACCTCAAGATAATGTACGCGTTCCACGCCCACCTCCACCACGAGCGGCTCCACATCGGGTGTTGCGAATGAAGGGTATGCAAGTGCTATAGTCCCACCCCATATTAGGGCGGGCAACTTTCAAATAACCAACGTGATGCTCACTTTGCTCGAGCAACGAGGGTTCTTAACCGATGCACCGGGTCAAACTGCATATAAACACTTGACGGGGTTCGTTGATACGTGTTGGGGGAGAAAACAAACAAATGTCTCCGAGGATGCTTTGAGTCTAAGGTTTTTTCCATTCTCTCTACGGGGGAAAACTTTATATTGGTTAGAATGTTTGCCAAATCATTCCATTCATACTTGGGATGAACTAGCAGAGAAGTTTATTTCAAAGTACTTCTCTCCCGGGCACATAGCCATTCCTCGGGATGAAATTCTAGCATTCAATCAAGAGCCTAGTGAACCACTACACGAGATATGTGAAAGATATAGGACAATGGTGAAAGAGTGCCCCAACAATGATATGACGGAGAACATGATTCAACAAAGTTTTTATCGGGGGATCAATACCACCAACCAATATGTAGTAAGTCAATTTACCGGTGGGAACGTCATGACTACGCCTTATGCGGAGGCGTATAATATTTTGGATGATATGGAGGATACTTCATCGGCATGGCAATATAGATCCAATGTTCCACAAGGTGATCCAAATGTGATTCTTCTTCTTAAAGAGTTACATGACCATGGGCAAGCCATAGCCAAGTTTACAACCACCATGAACCAATTAGAAAAGGTGCAACATTAACAAGTGCAAAACCCGAGGTAAGTCAATGCTATGGAGGGAGTCAATATGATGGTAAACAAGATAAGAACAAGAAGTCCACAAGTGCAACAAAGAGTGGACAATTTTGGGCAAGATGATAGTGGATTTGATCAAGGTGATTCTTACAATGATCAAGAAGAAGAGATCCAATATGTTAATAACTTTCAAGGGCAAAGAAACAACTACCAAGGCCCTAGTCAACAAAAATGGAAACCTTCGAATAATCAAAGCAATTGGAATTCTAGCAACCAAGGTAATTGGAATAGTGGAAACAATCAAGGAAATTGGAACAACAAAAATAAAGGAAATTGGAGTGGAAGAAATAACCAAGGGAATTGGAAAAACTATAATAACCAAGGCAATTTGGGAGGCAACAACCAAGGCGGCTGGAACAACAACCAAGGAAATCAGGGGTCGGGTTTTTAAAGGCCACCGATGTACCAACAACTAAGCAACCCACCTCCTTATCCTTCTCATGTTCCTAGTTCCTCCAACAATGAAATGGGTCGTATTGAGAACTTGGTCAAGCAAATGATGGAGAAGAATGCCAATTCCGATGCCCAACTTGCTTCACACAACACATCAATCCGTTACTTAGAAGTGCAAATGGGTCAAATCTCTCAAGCTTTAAATTCTCGTCCTAATGGGGAACTACCAAGTGATACGGTGGTGAACCCAAAAGGTGGGAACACTACGGGGCATGTCATGGTCGTTACTACAAGAAGTGGAAGAGGTGGGAATGCACCTACCTCAAGTCAAAGGCAACTTGGGGATGATGAGCAAGTGGTAGAAGAAGAGGATATCATGTACAATGTTGTGCAAGCAAATGAGGAAGTGCAGATTGATATTGATGACACGGTGCAAGAGACTCAAGAGGATGTGAACCCGTCTAGGGATCGTGTAATTTACATACCGGAAACGGTATTGCAACAAAATAAGGCACCATTTCCTAAGCCACCTCCTCTCTATCCTCAAAGGATTGCCAAGAGAAATGGAGAGAATCAATTTAAGAAGTTCATTGATATGATGAAGAGTCTCTCTATAAATGTGCCATTAGTTGAAGCCTTGGAGCAAATGCCCGGGCATGAAAAGTTTATGAAGGGCTTGGTGACAAAGAAGATATCGATGAATTTTGAAACTATCAAAGTCAGTCACCAAGTGAGTGCAATTGTGCATTTGATGACTCCTAAGTTGGAAGATCCCGATGCTTTCACAATTTCTTGTACCATTGGAAGTGTCGAGTTTGCAAAAGCTCTTTATAATCTTGGGGCGAGTATCAATTTGATGCCCTATTTGGTTTTTAAGACATTGGGAATTGGGAAACCAAGACCCGTATCTATGAGAATACAAATGGTCGATCGTACAATGAATAGATCGTTGGGGGTGATTGAGTATGTATTGGTTCGAGTTGACAAGTTCATTCTACCGGCGGGTTTTGTTATTCTTGATTGTGAAGTGGACTATGAGGTGCTGATTATTCTTGGTAGACCTTTCCTTGCTACCGGGAAGGCTCTTGTTGATGTGGAAGCCGGTGAAACTTTCTGGGTGGGTGATGAAAAGGTGGTGTTCCACGTATGCAAATCTATGAGGCAACCGAATAGCAATGAAGTGTGTTCGTTTGTGGACTTGGTGAACGATGTGATTATTGATGATACAAGTTCCACGATTAATGTGGGTGATATGTTGGAGGCCGTTTTTCTCAATTTTGATGATGAAATGGATGGCTTCATGGAATATGTTAATTATTTGCAAGGGATGGGGTCGTACAATTTTGCACCTCGGAAACTTTCCTTGGATCTTGAGAATAGGAAAAACCCTCCTACAAAGCCTTCAATTGAAAAGCCTTCTATCTTGGAGTTGAAGCAATTACCTCCACATCTCAAGTATAAATTCCTTGGACCCTGCTCTACTTTACTGGTTATTCTTTCCTCTTGTTTGACTAATGTGCAGGTTGACTCTACATTGGCGGTGCTCCACAAGAGGAAGAAATCTATTGGGTTGGACTTTGGCGGATATTTGGGGTATAAGCCCCGCATTTTTCATGCACAAGATTAATTTGGAGGAAGAAGCCAAACCCTCCATTGAACATCAAAGGAGACTCAATTAACCCATGCAAGAAGTGGTCAAAAAGAAGATCATAAAGTGGTTAGATGTCGGGGCTGTCTACCCCATTTCTGATAGTTCGTGGACTTCTCCGGTGCCATGCGTTACAAACAAGGGGGCATTATTGTGGTCCCTAGTGATAAGAACGAGTTGATTCTAACAAGAACGGTGATCGGCTGGAGAGTGTGTATGGACTATCAGAAGCTAAACAAAGTCACAAGGAAAGACCATTTCCCACTACCCTTTCTTGACCAAATGCTTGGCCGGCCGGGCGTTCTATTTCTTTCTAGATGGATATTCGAGCTACAATCAAATCCGTATTGACTCGGAAGATCAAGAGAAAATAACTTTCACTTGTCCCTACGGCACTTCCGCTTCCAAGCGGATGCCATTTGGCTTATGCAATACACCGGTAACTTTTCAACGATGTATGATGGATATCTTTACGGATATGGTAGAAGACTACCTTGAAGTCTTCATGAATGACTTTTCGGTGGTCGGGGATTCCTTTGATGATTGCTTGGAAAATTTGGATAAGGTATTGGCAAGATGTGAAGAAACAAACATGGTGTTGAATTGGGAGAAATGCCATTTCAAGGTCGAGGAGGTATAGTCCTTGGCCACAAGATTTCGAAGAAGGGAATAGAGGCCGACAAGGCGAAAATAGAGGTGATTTCTAAACTTCCTCCTCCAACATCCGTGAAGGGCGTGAGAAGTTTCTTGGGTCATACGGGGTTCTACTCTTCATAAAGGATTTTTCCAAAGTGGTGAACCCCTTGTGCAAAATTTTGGAGAAAGATGCTACATTTCAGTTCAATGATGATTGCATGAGAACATTTGAATTTCTCAAGTTCAAGTTGACAACTACTCCCATTATCACCGCTCCTAATTGGAGCATTCCTTTTGAGCTCATGTGTGATGCTAGTGATGTAATGTATCAACAAGATTTTTTATCCGGTATACTATGCTAGTAAGACCATGAATGATGCCCAAGTCAATTACACTGTTACCGAAAAAGAGCTCCTTACCATTGTGTTTGCTATTGAGAAGTTCTGCCCGTGCTTGATGGGTGAAAAAGTGATTTTCCACGAGGATCATACGGCACTTCGTTATCTTATGAGCAAGAAAAATTCCAAAGCCGGTTGATGAGATAGGTGATTTTGTTGCAAGCATTTGATATATACATCAAAGGCCGAAAAAGAAGTGAAAACAAAGTGGCAGACCACTTGTCTCGTTTGGAGGAGCAGGGGAGGTCGCATGATGGCCTTGAAATCAATGACTCTTTCCCCGATGAGAAACTCTTGGCTATTTCAATGAAAGAGGTGTCATGGTTCGCGGATCTAGCAAATTTTCTTGTAAGTGGTATCATAGCGGATGAGTTCTCTTCAAACCAAAGGAAGAAGCTCAAACGGGAATTTCAAGACTATTATTGGGATGAACCGTACCTTTTGCAGATTAGTACGGATTGAGTGATCAGAAGATGTGTACCGGAGGAGGAACAATGTGAAATCCTTTGAGCTTGTCACTCTTCTGCTTATGGTGGTCACCATGGCAGAGCAAGAACGGAGGCTAAAGTGCTAAGTTGCGAGTTTCTATTGGCCCACTCTCTACAAAGATGCAAGTTACATGGTGAAAAGATGTGATGAATGCCAACGGGTCGGTATAATCTCAAAGAAGAATGAAATGCCTCTCACTACCATTTTGGAGATTGATATCTTTGATGTGTGGGGTATTGACTTCATGGTCCCCTTTGTGAGTTCTTGTGGAAACACCTACATCTTGGTCGCGGTTGATTATGTGTCTAAATGGGTTGAGGCCGTTGCTCTACCCAACAATGAAGCAAGAAGTGTGGTGGCATTTTTGAAGAAGAACATCTTCACAAGATTTGGTACTCCGGGGGCTATCATAAGCGATAGTGGGGCGCATTTTTGCAACAAATCTTTTGACACCTTGCTTAGAAAGTATGGTTTCACTCATAAAGCTACGACTCCCTATCATCCTCAAGCTAGCGGTCAAGTGGAAGTCTCCAACCGGGAGATAAAGAGTATTTTGTCCATAATATTGAATGCTAACCGGACGGATTGGTCAAAGAAGCTTAATGATGAACTATGAGCTTATCGGACTGCTTTCAAAACTTCTATCGGGATGTCTCCATAGTAATTGGTGTTCAGAAAAGCTTGTCATCTTCCGGTGGAACTTGAGCACAAAGCCATGTGGGCTTTAAAGAAGTTAAATCTTGATTAGGATGCAACTGCTAACTTGCAGGTTGCACGTTTGAATGAATTAGATGAATTCGGGTACCATGCATATGCAAGTTCATCCTTGTAGAAAGAAGAATGAAGTACCTTCATGAAAAATACATCCAAAACAGGGAGTTCAAGGTGGGCGATCTTGTTTTTTTGTTCAACTCACGATTGAAGATGTTTCCCGGAAAGCTGAAATTCAAATGGAGTGGTCCCTTTGAAATTGTGGGTGTGACACCTTTTGTTGCATTGGACTTGAAGAAAAAAAATGATGAGGTATTCCGAGTCAACGGTCACTGGGTGAAGCATTACTTGGGACAAGCTGATGATGGCCACGTGGTGGCAGTGATTCATTTGAAGTAATGGTAATTTGCGTCGTGCCGCGACGTTAAATCAGGCGCTTCTTGGAAGGCAACCCATGTTTCTTTTCTTTTTCTTTTCTTCATCTTTAGATAGGTCTTATTTTGTGCTAACTTGATTTGAAGTGTGTTGCAGGAATGAGTGTGCTTTAACGGAACTGTGCTCAGCAAAAGTGGCTAATTAAGGAAAAAGTGCGGACCGCACATCAAATGTGCGGCCGCACAATTTTGAATGCTACAAAAGAAAGCAATTGCGTCCGCACAATTTTTGTGCGGACCGCACAAATTGAGATGGAAAAATTCAAACTCTCTGAAGTTTGTTTGTCATAGAAACAGCCAAAGTGCGGCCGCACAACAAATTCTGCGGTCCACACCAAAATTTGTGGTCGCACAGCTAAATCTGCGGACCGCAAATAATCAAAAGGAAGTGAACCTCCAGGTAACAGAGTGCGGACTGCATAAGGAATTCTACGGCCACACTCGTGTCTTGTTCCTTAACCAGATCCGCCCTGTATAAATAGTGAGGCTAATGCTACTGTACAAACTTTCCATTCTATGAGCACTCAAAAATAGGCTAAAAATTTGCACACATATGTTCACTCATATGCCACCTAGATAAGCATTTGTGATCATTCCTTAGCACTACTTTGTCACTGGTAGGTTCGAATCTTTTCTAGGATTCTTTAATTTTCTTAGTTTGGTTTACAATTTGTTCGTTATTTTAGACCATTTGTCATTATAGGTCAATTTTCTATCCATGTGGGATTTGAATTGTGTGGGTCAACTCCTAACTGCTATTTGGGGAATGGGTATCTTGATTATCATGTTTAATTGCTATTACCATGTACAATTTATGCATAAATCGAAACCCTTTAGGAATCTGCCTGATTTAATTTTGAAATATGCGGGCGCACAAGAAATTGTGCCGTCCGCAGAAGTGCCGACTATTGCAGTTGATAAGGCAATAATGTGCGGACGCACTTAAAATTGTGCAGACTGCAGTACTATAATCGCGGCCACAAAAAAGTGTGTGTAGCCGCAGATTAGGGCAATCTCTGTCTTCAGAGAGTTTCCATTTGGTGGTATTCATAGTGTGGCCGCACTAACAATTGTGCGGACCGCACTTTATATGTGCAGTCGCACTAATATTGTGCGGAACACACTTTAAACTCTACGGCTGCAAGTCCAAATTGTGTGGTCGGCACAACTGAGGCTGCAGCCGCACTTGCAATTGTGTGGACCACACTTCCATTCCCTGCAAACATATTTTGTCTATGAATGTCTGTTTATCTCCACTTGAACTAGAACTGATTCCTGTTGCTGCTTGTTGCAAAAAATAGTTAGGTTACGAGGTCGTGGTGATACATCAAAGAGGAGGGGTGAACCTTCAGGAAGAGGCAAAAGCAATTTACCCATCGCCCTCTAAATAGTAATCAGTAAGAAAGCCACAACAGGTTGAGGAAGAGAGCCCGAGCCCTCCGAATCTAGTTCATATGCCCCGTCTGGGGAAACTTTGGAGGGAAACTCAGTGCAATCACAGCCTGCTGAGCAATCACAACCACAACAGCCTCAGAGTAGATACCAACATAGAGACAAGCCTACCTCCTCTGAGAGCACTTTCGAGGGTTCGGAAGGTGACATTTAGGCTTTGTAGCCCTCGTCCATACATGCCCCCGACGCACCTACTACTACAGTGAATGTTGATGATATCCCGGATGATGGCCGAGGAGGTGATACTAGAGTTGCCGCCCTGAAGAGGTCGAAGAAGAAAGAAATTTGGTAAGATATGTTTGTTAGTGGTGGCCAGTGAGATCGCTCACTCCTGAGCATCAGTTCATGATAAAGGACCTTGACAAATACAACCCGGCAATGTTGAGATAATTTCGGGAGCGGATGAGGTGGATGTAGTTCACCCAAAGTGTGGTAGATGCCAAGGAATACCTATTCCGGGAATTTTACGCCAATTTGGCGCAAATTAAGAAAGGGACCAAGGCAACAAAAGTGAGAAATCTAAAGGTGAGATTGGATCAGACCACCCTGAACTCGTACTTAAGGTTAGAGGATGTGGAGCCTGTGCAATACCTAGAAAAGTTAGCACTAGGAGATGCAGTTCGACCATGGGTAGCTGAGATTCTTGCAGCTCCGGGGCCGCCTCCAGCTTGGATCACAGGAGAGGTTCCCATTCAACGGAACACCCTAAATTTGAGGTAAAGGGATGGCAAACATACGTGTGTAGCAGACTAGATCCGTTCCGAAATGAAATAAATCTTCCGATTACGCGAGCAGTGATAGTCGCTTCTATCATGGCCGGGTACCCAATTAATGTGGGTGTCATGATGTCGGCCGACATGTATGTGGTCTCCAAGCAAGGTGACACCTCCTACCTGTATCCGAACACTATCACTAAGTACCTTACGGATGCGGGTGTGGAGCCGATGGATTTTGATACCAAGGTGCGGGCAAAGAAGCCCTTATCATGGTATTCTCTAATGGGTGGTGGAAACCCAAAGAAAAAGGGTCAACCCTCTACCACTGCAGGCCAGTATGATAAGCCCGCTGGAGTAGCTGCTGAGACAATTGACATACCATCTACTTCAGCAGATCCTTCTGATGGTGCATCAGCTATGCCTCCACCTCCTTCTTCAAGTCCTTCAGCATCACTGCCTTCCACATCGGCTTTGAAGCCGATGCTCATGCCCACGCATCCACTATCTTCTCTCCGAGTCTCCCAAACACTAGTGAGCCTCAACAACTGGATGCAGACAGCCACTTCAAAGCTCTCTGACATATACAATGTCGTTGCAGCACAGTCATTTACTCCAGCACCCAGATTCCTCTAACAGTGAAGGATACATTGAAGAAGATCTTGGAATACCAAACCACCATCATGAAAACATTGGTAGCTCATGGAGAAGTGATTGAGGAGCTGGGGAAGTAGGTAAAGAAAATGAGGAAATCCCAAGCGTCCAAAAAGTAAGTTGATAGGTTGAGGAGAGAGGTGACCAAGATAGAAGCAGTTGGTGATCTTTCATTCGATATTCCCATAGGGTCAGACCCACCAGCACCAATAGATCCAGTAGCACCATCAGCTCTAGTGGCACCAGCTGGCCAGTCTGAGGAGCCAAACCTAGCTGCCGACACTGCTGAGGTAGTGCGCCAAATGTTCACCAACCAGTTACTCCCAAAGCTGATGATAATGAGATCCAGTTACAGGAGACTAAGGGCGGTGACGCTGCTATGGAAAGAGAGATTTCCAAGGCCACATAGGGAGTCTTTTTCACTCTTACCCTTTTTTATTCTTGTTTTGTTAAGCATTGGGAACAATGCTTATTTTTGTTCGAAGGGGTGAGGTTTATTTGCTATCTGGATGACTTTTAGAGATTTGGTTTGTAATAACTGATAATATTTTCTTTTTTCTCTTTATTCTGTATATGTATTCTCTTTGTTCCCTCTTGATGTATATATTCTCTCTTTTCCTCTCTTATTATATATATTAGTTATGCTTTCAGTAATTTGCTTTTTAGCTTATTTATTCTATTTTCTTATTAGTCTATGTTTAATCTAGTAGCTTCTTTTTAATTTTGTAGCATCTTTTTATGTTTTAGTGAACAATAAGCCTTTGATTTTCTTAATTCCTCGGTTCTTTCCAAAGGTAATTTTTGTGTGAACCGGGTGACTCTTCCCAACGATGAATGGCGTGACAACATTCTTAACTGATTGAGTCCGTTTTTGGTGTTTAGGTAAGAAAGTAGTAATAATGAATAAGAAGACCTAATTGAGTCAAACTAGAAGAGTCAAACATACTTGTTGACCCATGTCACTGCATAGTTTTGAAGATTGACAAAAGGTTGACCAGTTGAACCAGGTCCATCAGAGCACACATACTTGACCTGACGAGTTGGCACACAAACCTTATATGCATAGAACATGAATGCGATTGTGAAGTATCAATGAACAAGAAGAGTATCTTATAATGCAAAAAGTTTGCAAATTGATGAAAGAATAGAAGTCGAATTCAGCAAGGACAGAAACGAAGGAAGGAAGTTGAGTTTGATAAGAACTTGTTCTCCTAGGTAGAGTTGAACTGGAATTGGAAGACAATCTCAACGACTGACTCTATAAATACTTGATGTATTTCTGCTGAAAAAAAGAGAGACGCACAAAGCTGAAGTGAATCAAAATCTGAAAATAAAATTCCCAGAGTTATTTTTGCTAGCAGAATCATTGTGCGATGCAAAGGCTACAGTTCAACTAGAAGAACTAGTTTCATCAGATTGATTATTGAGTCTAGTTGATTGTAGTAGGAGCTTTAATATTGTATCTTTTCAGCTTTCATAGAAGCAATTTTAATAGGTACGTATTGATCAAGTTAGAGTTAACTTGAGGTGTGTGGAAATTAGCTAGGGGCTAGTTACTACAAAAGGGTTAGAGTTAATCCTTAGGATTACGAAAGAGTTTATTTTGTAAGTCCGTTTCGCTCAGAGTTTTTAGCGAAGAGTTGAGAAAATCCTACTGAGGAGTAGGTCGTGTTTTTTCACCTTTTGAGCCAGATGTTTTCCACGTAAAACTCTGTGTTTTTACTTTACTGCTTTTTATTATTCCTCAACAGTAGTAGTTGGAACACCAAGAAGAACCCGGTTCTTCTACTGAGACAGCACTCAAAAATTGGGTATCACACAAAGTAACCTATCTTCTTGTGTGGTATTGAAGTCTAAAACATCAATTGGTATCAGAGTAGGTTATCCTTGAAAGGCTAACACCTTGGAGAAGATCAAGATGAGTGCACCACCTGGAAATTGGGAAGGTCAATCAACTTCAAGGCCACCACTCTTCAATGGCCAGTACTACTCATGGTGGAAAAATAGGATGAAGGATCACCTAATTGGAGAAGACTATGAACTCTGGGACATAGTCACTGATGGTCCTCTAGCCACCATGATGAAGACTGTTGAAGGTATATATATACCAAAGACAAGAGCTGATTGCACTGTTGAGAATCTAAAGAAATGGGAGAAGAATACAAAGGCCAAAAAGTGGCTAGTATGTGGGTCCAAACGAGTACAGCAGAATCCAAAGCTGCACCACTGCCAAAGAGATTTGGGACACCTTGCAAGTAGCCCATGAAGGAACACCTCAGGTAAAAAGGTCAAGAGGTACTCTAATATACTCTCAGTATGAAAACTTCACTATGAAAGAAGGAGAGACTATTCAAGAGATGTACACAAGGTTCACAACCTTGACTAATAAACTGAAGTCTCTTGGAAGAATCCTTCTTGAAGAGGACAAGGTTGAAAAGATCCTAACAAGGGTCTTGCCTATTGCTTAGGAAAGAAAAATCACTGCTATCCAGGAATCTAAAAATATGGCAACCCTCAGATTGGATGAGCTAACTGGAAAGCTCACTGCCTATGAACTGAGAAGCAGACAATGAAGATGGATGGTCCAAAGAAGGAGAGGAGTCTAGCCCTAAGAATCACTGAGGGAGAAGATCTGGAAGATGATGAGATGTCCATGATCACCAAAGAATTCAGAAACTTTCTCATGAGGAAGAAAGGCATCTCTAGAGGAGGAAACTACAACAAAGCAAAGGCTTCAGAAAGACCAACCAACGAGGGATGCTATAAATGTGGTAAGACTGACCATCTCATTAAAAATTGTCCTCAGTGGGAAGTAGAGTGGAAAATGGAAAGATATGAGAGAAGGAACATGAGGAAGGAACAGGTTCAACCCAAGATAACCACAACAAAGGTTATGGTTGCTGCTTGGGGGGGAAGTTCAGATGAAGAATCAGAAGATGGGGAGACTGAAGATCAGGCGCTCAAGGCAATTGGAGAATCTGACAAGGAAACACATGAAGAACCAGAGGTAAGTATCTTTTATCTTAAAAACAAAGTAAAGTTCCTATCTAAGGAAAAACTCTCTGAGTTGCTACTTGATTTCATAGATGATTCTGAGGAAACAACCAAAGAGAAGGATCAACTATCTAAAGAATGTGTAATGCTAAAAGAAAAATGCATAAACCTGGAAATCAAAGTCAGTGAATCTGAAAAGAAAAACACTGTCTTGTTGAACCAGGTTCATCCACTTGAAACTGAGATTCTAGAACTAAAATCTGAAAACTTAAAGCTAAAGCTAGGATCCAGTAAAAAGGTTGTTGATTATTCTCATATCATGTTAGAAGAAAACGTGGGAAAACTAAAAGATAAGATGTATGCCAAGGATGAACAGATAAGAACTCTTAATGAAGAACTTGGCAAAGTCAAACATGAATTAGATCGAACTTGTAAATGGAATAAATCCTCTGATGCCCTGATATGGCTTCAAGAGAATCATAGTAGCAACAGGATAGGGATTGTCTTTGGAATTCGATTGCCCAAGTGGGATCCCAACAACAAGTATCTCACTCTTCCTGAAAATAAAATCTGCACCCATTGTGGTAAGACTGGACACTACAAATATGAGTGTATTGCAAAAAAGCAGACCAGTGAGAAATATGAGAGGTTTGTAAAAGGGAAAAACTGGCTACCAAATTGGGCCAGGAAAAATTTGATTCATCCATTCTCTCATAGAAAAGGACCCAAACTAGTTTGGGTTCTTAAAACTAACCCCTGATTCTTTTGTAGGTTCAAGTGAGAGGAGGCAGCCAAATTTGGTATTTGGATAGTGGCTGCTCAAAGCATATGACTGGGAACATGGAACAGTTCCTTTCACTTGAAAGTCTCAAAGGAGGAAATGTCTCATTTGGAAACGGAAATATAGGTGAAATTATTGGGGTTGGTAAGGTAGGTAAGGATGACACACGATCCATTGAACATGTGTATCTAATAGATGGCTTGAAATATAGCTTGATCAGTGTATCACAACTGTGTGACAGAGGTAACCTGGTTGCTTTTACTTCCACAAAATATTTTGTGATTAACCTGCTTACTGACAGGATTGTTTTGCAGAGAAAAAGAATGAATAACATCTATGTCATAGACTTGTCCACGATGTCTGAAAATGAACTCACTTGCCTAAGTGTGTTGGACAGTGATCCCCTTCTGTGGCACAAACGACTTGGTCATGCGAGTCTAACTCAGCTTAACAAACTAGTCTCTAAGGAATTAGTGGTAGGACTTCCTAACATTAAGTTCAAGGAGGACAAAGTTTGTGAGTCATGTGCCAAGGGGAAGCAGGTAAGGTCCTCTTTCAAAAGTAAGAAAATAGTCAGTACCGCCAGGACGTTGGAACTGGTTCATATGGACTTATGTGGTCCTATGAGAACTCTAAGTAGAAGTGGTAAGAGATATTGATGGTGCTAGTTGATGATTATTCAAGGTTCACTTGGACCTTATTCCTGGCATCTAAGGATGAAGCATTTGATATGTTCACCTCATTTGTCAAGAAAACTCAAAATCAATTAGGACATCAACTAGCATCAATAAGATCTGACCATGGTACTGAATTTGAGAATACTAAGTTTGCTGAGTTCTGTGATGAACATGGTGTTAATCATAACTTTTCTGCTCCTAGAACCCCACAGCAAAATGGGGTTGTTGAAAGGAAAAATAGAACTCTTGAAGACATGGCAAGAACCATGCTTCTATCTAGCAAACTACCTCACAGCTTCTGGGCTGAAGCAATAAACACTGCTTGTTACATAATCAATAGATGCATGACCAGACCTCTGGTAGAGAAAACTCCCTATGAATTACTTAAAGGGAGAAAGCCCAACATATCCCACTTTAGGGCTTTTGGATGCAAGTGTTTTGTACATAATAATGGCAAAGATTCCCTAGGAAAATTTGACCCCAGAAGTGATGAGGGAGTATTCTTGGGATATTCATCACATAGTAAAGCTTATAAAGTGTATAATAAAAGAACTATCTGTGTATAAGAAAGTATACATGTTGTTTTTGATGAAATTAACATTCTTGCTGAGAGACAGGAACCTGAAGATGAGGAGCTTGGACTGATAAGAAGCAGTGATCACACTGAAGCAAGCATGAAAGGTGGAATAGGTGATGGACCAGGTTCAACTACCCTAAGCATCATGACAGGGGGAACTCAACATATGCAACCTATTCCTGATCCTGCTCTACAACAACAAGACACCATGGAATTGTCTAGGAAAGAACAGCTGGTACTCAAACCACACAGATATCAGAGTTCTCACCCTCTTGAGAACATCATAACAGATTTGGCATCCGGAATCAAAACAAGATCATCCTTGAAAAATCTGTGTGCGTTTGATGCCTTTCTATCCATGATCGAACCAAAGAACATTGGGGAAGCCCTACAAGATGCTGATTGGGTAAATGCCATGCAAGAAGAGCTGAATCAGTTTGAAAGAAGTCAAGTATGGCACTTGGTACCCAGGCCACTAGACAGATCAGTGATTGGCACCAAGTGGGTCTTCAGGAACAAGCTCGATGAGGATAGAACTGCTACAAAGAATAAGGCAAGACTATTGTTCAAGGGTATAGTCAAGAAGAAGGAATTGACTATGATGAGACCTTTGCCCCTGTGGCAAGACTGGAGGCAATCAGACTTCTTATAGCCTTTGCTGCACACATGGAATTCACTATTCATCAGATGGATGTTAAGAGTGCCTTTCTCAATGGCTATCTGAAGGAAGATGTATTTGTCAAGCAGCCTCCAGGTTTTGAAATCAACGAGTCAGCTGACCACGTATACAAACTCGACAAGGCTCTATATGGTCTCAAACAAGCACCAAGAGCATGGTACGAACGATTATCAAAATTCCTGCTAGAACATGGGTACAAACGAGGCAAAATTGATAGTACCTTGTTCTTAAGGGAAAAGGGTAAGGATCTCCTGGTTGTGCAAATATATGTGGATGATATTATATTTGGGGCGACTTCTGAAAAATTGAGCAAGGAATTTGCTATGCTAATGGGAAGTGAGTTTGAGATGAGTATGATGGGTGAGCTAAACTTTTTCTTAGGCTTGCAAATTAAGCAAAACCCAAATGGAACAATGATCCACCAACAAAAGTATGTGAAAGAATTGCTAAAGAAGTTTAAAATGGAAGACTCAAAAGAAATAGGCCTCTCATAGCCACAGCTACAAAATTGGATATGGATGAACCTGGTTCATCTGTTGATTAGAAGCTATATAGAGGGATGATTGGGTCTCTATTGTATCTCACTGCCAGCAGACCTGATATTGCGTTCAATGTGGAATTATGTGCTAGGTTTCAAGCAAATCCAAAGGAGCCCCACCTCACTGCAGTAAAGAGAATTTTGAGATATTTGAAAGGCACCACTGATTTATGCCTTTGGTATCCTAAAGGTAGTAATTTCGACCTTGTAGGATATGCTGATGCTGATTATGCAGGATTCCTGGTTGACAGGAAAAGTACTTCAGGTATGGCTCACTTTTTGGGTTCATGCCTTGTGTCTTGGGCTACCAAGAAACAAAATTCAGTAGCCTTGTCTACTGCTGAGGCTGAATATGTGGTTGCAGCCTCATGTTGTGCCCAGTTGTTATGGATCAAACAACAACTCATGGACTTTGGTATTGATGTGGGATGCATTCCTATATTTTGTGATAACACTAGTGCTATTAGTATGACGAAGAACCCGGTTTATCACAAAAGGACTAAGCACATAGATGTTAGACACCATTTCCTAAGGGATAACTATGAAAAAGGAATGATCTCAATTGAATTTTGTGCTACTGATCATCAAATTGATGATATATTCATTAAAGCACTTAGTAGGGCATTTTGAGAGAAATAGGTTGGAATTAGGGATGATTAAGATCACATGATTGAAGAGAAAGAAATTTTTTTATATAAATGAATTTTTGGCTAGAAAATTTTTAGGTACTTAATCACATTAACAATTTCTCAACATCATGTCTTTATTGCCATACTCTTGTGCCATGTATTAATATGATTCCCTGGATACTAATAATGTTTATCTATCTTTGTAAATTGAGGCAATCTAAAGATGTCAAACAGGATGAACCTGGTTCATCTATGATGATTCATCTGACTGATGAGGTACGTACTCTTCTCCATTTAGTAATTCAATTACAGTCACACATGAGCAGGATTCTATCTATATTTGATTCATTAATAACTCTCTGTACTAATCCATAAATGAACCCGTTCCAAGGAGTCACATCAACACTCAATTAACCTAGAAATAGGAGACTCTCAACCGTCAAATCAATGACACTCCTACAACTATCATACTTCCACTTGAATTATTTTTTTATCCGTTGTAAAATTAATGACCATATGTTATAAAAGATAATCATTACTCCTCTCTACATAAATCTTCCTTCAACCAAGGTTAACTCAAAGTACACTACCCAAAACCTGCAAAACTCGTCCTTTCCTCTCAACAGAAAAAATGTCTTCACCTCCACCAGCTTCCTCATCTAATTCCTCACCTAATCATGATTACGATGGAGGAAACTCTGAATCTGTCTCCAATTCTCCATCTGTTTACAGCTCTAAATCACCAGAAATTTCATCATCCCCTGAAAATACACATGTTCTTGAACCCACTCCAAACCCTAATCCTGCCCCCAAAATCGTCGTGTTAAAGTTCTTTCCTGGAAATCTGTTGCTTCTGGGGCTAGGGAAAAATTCTTGGAGGATCTTATTAAAGCAGACCAAAGTACTAAGTCAGATTCATCCAGTGAATCATTTAAATCAGCTAATGAGGAAGAAGCACCTGGTTCAACCAGTTCTGAAAAAGGTAATCTTGAAATTGACTCATGAATTTACTTCATCTGATAAAAGATTCGTGTTGGTAGGGTCTGTTATTGATGTCGAAATCTCTGGAAGGAAGAAGGATAGGAGAAAAGAAAGAATTCTTGAGAGAGATGGAGAAGAAGATGTGAGGGGATCTAGGGAGGATGGTACCACGTTGGCTATTTGTGGTCCCATTCCTGAAACTATGGGAGAAGAAGTTACTGATTCAGGGGGAAGCATAGTAGAGGAAGATGCAGCAAGTCTTGCAAGTCTGAAGAAAGCTATAAATGAACCTGGTTCATCGGGGGAAGAAACATTGGCGGAAAGGTTGAGAAAATTGGGGGAGTCTTATAACCCCAAGAGAAGAAGGAGTCAGAAACCCAAGAAGGCAACTCACCCAGTTCCTTCAAAGAAAAGGAAAATTTCTGAAGTTGCTGGTGTTTCAGCTCCAAAAGTTAGAGCTACTCGTAGCACTCTAAGAGAAGAAGAAGAAGAAAAATTAGAAAAGGCTTTGAAGGAGAGCAAGAAGAAGAGAGCAGAAAAAGGAAAAGCAAAAGTTGGAGAGCCTGTTGAGGCTATTGAGATTGAAGAAACTGAGTTGGACCTGGTCCAACAGGAGGAGCAACTTGCTCCAGGTGTGGATGAGACATCAAAACCCACAAAGGCTAAGGCTTCTTCAAAGAAGTCAGCTAGGATGTCTGTCGCACCAACAAAATCTGTTAAGAAGACCAGGGCCAAGCCAAAGAAAGTGAAAGTTATTTATGATGATGATGCAGATTAGAGTGGAGAAGAGGAGAAGGAAATTGGAGTGGTGACTAACAGGGTTACCATGTTTGAAAAAAGAACAATGCTAAAGGGTAAGCTGGTGAAGGATTTAGAGGAGCCTGGTATGCAGTATCTTATGGAAACTCTGGAGGTACAAGGCTGGAAGGACCTGGTCCTTCGCATGGAAGGCAGGCTGGCAAGAGTAGAGTTGGTAGAGTTTATGGGGAATGCAAGTGTCAAGGAAGGTAGGGTCACGACTATGGTCAAAGGAATTGAGGTTTCCTTTGATGTCAAAGAACTGGGTGTTATTCTTAACATACCAGCTGAGGGCTATGAGGACTATACAAGGCAGAGATGGCCTTGTCAAGATGGGATGGCCTCAGCAATCGACATCACCGGGTTCTTTAGTGATAGCGAGAAGGAGATTGAACCCAGGCCGATTTACAAGAGTGAGATGAAGCCTGAGCACAAACTACTCTTTGAGTCGTCATTAAGTTCCTACTGCCTAGACAAGAAAGAAGGCATATGGCAAATTATATGGATCTTACATTGATGGAATGCTTGTACAGGGGAAAGAAAATTAATTGGCCAGCTTTTATCATCCAACTCCTTGACAGAGTGGTGAACGGAACCAAGGCACACGTAATTCCTTATGGCTTCATGCTGACAGCACTGCTTGCACATTTTGGGGTTCCAGTAAAGAAGGTTGAGATGGCTATGGCCAAAGATTATTTTGGGAAGGAAACTTTGCTTACATGTGACTACAATGTCAATGTTCCTGTGGATGAACCTGGTTCATCTAGGAAGCAACCAGTCAACAGCAAAGTTAGAACTTTGGTGCAAGATAACGAGATTAAGGATATGGAGATCCTTCGCTTAAAGTCTAGTGTGATTGAGGCTGAAGAAGAGTGGTATGCTCTTAGAGCTGAATTAGCAAAGGAGAAAGAAAAGAACGAGGGTGTTCTACAGCAGATGTTGTCTCTCCTACAATCCAAGTCCACAACCTCCACTGCACTTTCCCATTCTTAGGCTTCTTAGAGCTTCCTTAAACACTCTTTAGACCAGTTGTTATGCTTCTTTTGTTTTTATTCTGTTTTGCTCATGGTTAGGGCTATTTTTGTTTTGTTTGTATGGTATTTGATGTACGTTCCTAATCAATGAATTTTTGATGTTTTGTTATTGACTTGTCTCAATTTCTTAGATAGCTTACATTTATTGGTTTCTTATGATGATTAATCATGTTTGCACCTGCAGTTGCCAAAAGGGGGAAGAAAAAAGCGATTTTGTATTTCAAGTGATATTTATAACCTAATGAACCTGGTTTCTCTATGGTAATGCTTAAAAACATACAAAGTGTTTGAGCTGTATACAGGGAGAAGCATAGAGTTTGTCATCATCAAAAAGAGAGAATTTGTTGACCCATGTCACTGCATAGTTTTGAAGATTGACAAAAGGCTGACCAGTTGAACCAGGTCCATCAGAGCACACATCTTGAACTAACTAGCTGGCACATGAACCGTATATGCTTAGGAGATGTTTTGAATATGAAATATCAATGAACCAAGAGATTGTCTCCTAATGCGAAAAGGTTGCAAACTGATCTGATTAATTGAAGTCGAATTTAGCAAGGAAAGTAACAAAAGAAAGGAAGTTGAGTTTGATTCGAATTGGTTCACCCAGGTAGAGTTGAACTGGAATTGGAAGACAAGCTCAACGACTGACTCTATAAATACTTGATGTATTTCTGCTGAAAAAAAAAAGACGCACAAAGCTGAAGTGAATCAAAATCTGAAAGCAAAATTCCCAGAGTTATTTTTGCTAGCAGAATCATTGTGCGATGCAAAGGCTACAGTTCAATTAGAAGAACCAGTTTAATCAGATTGATTATTGAGTCTAGTTGATTGTAGTAGGAGCTTTAATATTGTATCTTTTCAGCTTTCATAGAAGCAATTGTAATAGGTACGTATTGATCAAGTTAGAGTTAACTTGAGGTGTGTAGAAATTAGCTAGGGGCTAGTTACTACAAAGGGTTAGAGTTAATCCTTAGGATTACAAAGAGTTTATTTTGTAAGTCTGTTTGGCTCACAGTTTTTAGTGAATAGTTGAGCAAATCCTACTGAGGAGTAGGTCGTGGTTTTTTCACCTTTTGAGCCAGGTGTTTTCCACGTAAAAATATCTGTGTTTTTACTTTACTGCCTTTTATTATTCCGCAACAGTAGTAGTTGGAACACCAAGAAGAACCAGGTTCTTCTACTGAGACGGCACTCAAAAATTGGGTACCACACAAAGTAACCTATCTTCTTGTGTGGTATTGAAGTCTAAAACATCAATACTTCACTTGGACTCGAAGAAATGACTCTAGTTAGTGACCATGTGACTCTTGTGTTAACTTAGGCAATCATCAACTGGTTTAGTCGAACATAGTGATTTTCAATCTTGAATATGGTCGTTGTGGGCCCTATACTCTATCCTCTTTAACAATCCCGTTGCGTGAAAGGTGAGATGTTTTTATTGTAAGTCCAAGTACCCATGCAAATTGTCTAGAACTTGCCCCGAATGTGTTTCTAGGCGAAATTTTAAGTTTTGCTTGGCTTGAGAAGTGATTGTAGGCTCTCCTTGACATGTTTGAAATTATTCATGACCCACCAAAGTTGTTATCCCTAGTCAACCTAATTTAGCCTAAAACCCTTCTCATTTGATCACCACGCTACAAGCCTTCACCCGTTTTGTGGTGACCCTCTCTTGGCACCCGAGCTTTTATTAACACTCTTATGAATGGATAAAAATGTAAGTTTGGGGGAGAGACGAGGAGTTTGAAAAAGGTATCGAGGCAAAAGAAAAAAAATAAATGAAGAGAAGGAAAGGCAAGAAAAAGAAAGAGAAAAAAGAAAATAGCAAAAAGAAGGTGAATAAGTTGAAATGTTGAAGGAATTCAAAGAAAAGTAATGATACAAAGCATGGAAAAAGCAAAGAAGGAGAAAATGAATCTCATGACCAAGAAAGAGTAATGTTAAATCTCTCTAGTTCCCCTAAGGAAAAGAAAATGTCTCAAAGAGTTGGCAAAAGCATGAGCCGATAAAAGAAAATGGAGTGCTTAAGGAAAGATGAACTTGTTCTATCATAGTTTATCCAACCTTAGTCCAAAAGCCTTCATTGAATTCCGAAAAGGCCCTATATGATTTCAAGACGAGTAAGCTTACATTAGTGGTAATTTACATGAGGGTCAAGCCTATGGTACTTAGAGCCGTACTTACGACATTCTTTTGAGAGATGAGTGAACCTTTCACAAATATTTGAATTGAGTGCTATATTCTTAAGTGAGATTGGCAGAGAGTAGAGGAGGGGGAATTTGGGATCCACAATGGCCTACATGAAATAGTGAGCTTCCTTGATGAATAAAGTCAACTCTTAATGCTCAAGTGTCATATTAGAACTATTCGCGCTTAAAAGTTCAACTTGTTGCCTTGTTGATAATTCATAAGTGTCGTGGGTAATTGTTGGTCCCAATTGATGTGTGATTGATTCACCTTTGTTTAGCTGGAATGGCTCTTAACTTGTGGAGGTGAGAACTACTTTATTTTCTTGAGGACAAGAAAAGGCTTAAGTTTGGGGGAGTTGATAAGTGGCGATTTTGTCTACTTATTAGCGCCTTTTTGCTTTTGTTTTCGTCCAAAAGCACTTAATCGTGTTCCAGAAAGCTGATAAAATATGCTTAATTGCAGGAATATTAGAAGATGAGCTCCCAAGATGAAACCACTTTAAGAAGAAGTAATCTGAACTTAAGGACAAAAATAGCACAAAAGCTCAAAGTACGGACCATAAAATACCATCTGCGACCGCAGGTCATGAAGCAATTCCATCAGAGAAGGTTGCAAGATGCAGACCGCATATGAAATTATACGACCGTAGAAACTGGATAAATCCAAGGTTTGGAGAACCTGCATCTCAAGCTCAACAAGAGTGCGGATTGCACAATTATTGTGCGGCTGCAGAAGAACATCTATGTGGCCGCATCCACATTTGTGCGAACCGCACAAGAGCAAGGTGCGGCCGCAGTCATATTTGTGCTGTCTGCAGAAAGAGAGAAGTGTGGCCGTAGTTCAGAATTATGCGGCCGCAGGTTTCCACTCATGTCAGGCTGAAGCAAAGTGCAGACCACATATGGAATTGTGCGGCCACAGAACCTCCGGAAGGGCATTTTTTCCGAAAATTCCAGCACTGTATAAGTAAAAGAGTATCACTTTTTTAGGTTAACTTTTGACATCAGCAGCCACTCTAGACGTTTTCTTTTGCTCTTTTTAGTAATTTTTTCTATCTTAAGGTTTTTGAATATTGATTTCATCATTTTAATTATTAATATGTGTTTAATTATCACTTCATCTTCTTTCTCTTTTTTTTAATTTAAGCATGAGTAGCTAGATTTTCACTAGGGTTGTGACCCAACCCTAGTGTGTAAACTTAATGGGTGTTTGATTATTGCTTGTTTATGGTTGGGTGTTGATTATCTAGCCTTGTTCTTGTTTTTATTTGAAGAATTAATGGTTGCAAATATTATTTCAAGCGTATTTGACTTGGTCTCTACTTGAGAAAGAGAGGCTTAACCTTGGAAAACTTAGCTAGCAAGAAATTGGCTCAATCGAGAGATTGATAATCCCAATTAAAGGGTTGAACCTAGAGATAGTAAAACTCGACTTGAGCTCATTATCAACTGCTTTGTTTAATACACATTTGGACTTGAGAAAGCCAAATTGGGAAAAATCACTCTCTAACCGAGAGGTATTGAGTGGATACTTGAGTGTTGTTAGCTATAATACACTCCACTTTAAAGTTTACAACCCATTAGGCGAACACCTAGGTGAAGTTCATAGACCTATTCCTTTTTATCATTTGAAAAACAATCAAAAAAAACATTTCCTAGTTTCATTCTTTAGATCGCAATTGTAGTTTAACTTAGATTTCTAAACAAAATCCCATATGCGGAAGTGAAAATTTGAATATACAAACTCACGCGCTAAGATATATACTACTAACACCCATTCACATATCTCCCTGCGGAATTCAACCCCGACTCTGTTACTATTGCATCAACTGTTTTCATATCCTCAACTAGAGGAGTGAAATTGGATGATATTAATGATGTAATACAAAACACTCATTGAATGGTGTGCATTGCTAAATAAAGTCTTGAACTTGTGAATATTAAGTTGGAATAGCTTTGAACGATGATTGTATTGTTGATATTATTTTATTATTGAACATTTATCTTGTTGTTGTGGTGGTTGATATCGTTGTTGTGGTTGTTATTAGCGTTGTTTTTGTGGTTGTTATTAGCGTTGTTGTGGTTGTTACTAGCGTTGTTGTTGTAATTTTTGTTGGTTAATTGTTGTTTTTGTTGGTTAATTGTGGTTGAATGACAGTAATGTATTGCTGCCATTATAGGATGATTATTGATTGTAATTGGCAGGTGATGTAGCTTAAAAGCAGCCATATTCTTCTAGGTTTTTACCTAGAAAATCAACTGATTTCGATTGGAAATCTCATAATAAAACCCAGAAATTCATCTTTTCTGACCGACTTGTCGGTAATTTCAATGTGAAATGTACAGAAATTTGAAATAACTGACCGATATCGGTCAAAAATAACTTTTTAAAATTTATTTTTTAATTATTCCGGCTGATTTTGGTCGGTCTGTTAAAATTTAAAAAGAAATGCAAAATTATCATATAATTATATTTTCGACCGATATCAGCCGCTATTTTGAAAAATAAATAAAAATAATTTAAATAATACCGACCGATGTCAGTCGGTATATTTATTTTTCCAACAAAAGTTGTCAGTTAAAGTGGTCAACCAAAGGTTGAATTAACCGACAGACTTCGGTCAGAAAATTGCGACCGTCTTCAGTCGCCACACCTTAGCAGTCACTATTGTTACGACAAATTAAAATCGGTCGGAAATCGGTCGATTTTTCTATATTTCCGACTGATTTCGTTCAGTTCCCGTGGACGATTTTTGGCAGTTTTCTAGTAGTGATAAAATATCCATGTCGGGTGTAAATAGTGGTGGATGCAGGATTTCTGCTTAGGGGGTTCAAAAAAGAAAAAATTAAAAAGTTAAAAGAAATTATAACTAGTGAGAATTGAACCTCATAAAGATTTTGAACCGATTGACCACTAAGTTATGCTTTTAGGCTATATCAATAAGGGGATTCAAAACATAATATATAGAGTAAAAAATATATCGATTTTACCTTATATATATATATAGTTTAATTTTTCGACGAAGGAGCGGACCCTGGCTGTAAATGCAAGAGGAGCTAGTATTAACGTTCTTTTATCTCGCCTATCATGAAATACTAGAGGAGAGGGATGAATTGTGCGAAATCTAAAATTAGTTGACTAAGTCTGATATTAGACGGCTCTTTTTCATGCAGAGAAGATATTAGAGCAGAATAGAGATGAAGAAAGTTAACAGACGAAAGCTTAAAAAAGACACGGAGTTTTATACTGGTTCGTGTATCGGCGTGGTACTTACATCCACCTCCCTTGGATCACAAAAGTTCTCTTAGATCATCAAAGACAGTTTGTTAAAATGAGGTGGTTTTCTTCGTTCACCACCGACAAGAAATAAACGAGTTTATATCAACTTCTTGATACGACCTCTTGAATAATTTTCTTTTTCTCTCTATTTTTTATGATACTTGTAAACTCAAGAATACAGTGCTTGATGAAGAACTAGAAAGATGAAGAAAACTTTGTACGTGAAGTTTTACATCTATTCTCTCCTTCTTCGAGTTCTTCATATAGGCAGTGGCTGATGTCTTGAGTTCTTCCAGTCAAAAGATCTTTACTGATTGTGAGTGAAATTTTAGATATTCCTTTTATTGAGGCAAGTATTTTCTAAGAGATGGACCCAAGGGATGCCTCTGAATCCAATCAATATGTGAGGACTGGATTCATATAATGAATGCAATCTCCTTCCTTGAGCTTGCCATATTCTTCTGAAGGATTCTTGGGAAAATATATATGATTGAGAGTTGATCTCTCTATCTTTCGTTTTGGGGTGACAGATCTTCATGAATGCTGAGTTATCTGATTGTTGCTCCCTTGATTTCCCTTTGAACTCGGATATTATTTGATTTTCATTCAGGACTTTCTCGTTTCTTGATCCCTTTTATTTTGGACACTTCATTGCATTCCTTTTCTCTTTCTTTTATCAGTTTTTTCTCTATTCATGATATATTTTCCTGCACATATTGGAATGAGATTAGCATTATGTTGCTTCCAAACGCACACGCAAGTATACGTAGTCAACAAGTAATATAGGATTGTAAGTCCAGATATCGTACCCACAGGGACTTGTGATTAACTATCAACTAAATTAAACCCAAACAATTAATCTATTCAAGCGATTTTCTAAAATAGGAATATTTAACTAAAATTAATCTAGAGTAACAAATTAAGAGATTAAAGAAACAAGTTGGCGAAATTTTAGAGACGAATTCAATGAGAGCCGATATTCTAGAGCTATGAGTTAGCAAACAATCCTGTTGAGTTTTCCACTTAAATCGTCTAATTAATTTATCTGATTTATTGGTTGACAGGGTTAATATTACTCGTAGCCTTCTCCCGAAGTACTATTCGCCTATTCAAGCTAATCTAACGTCTATATTCCTATGAAATTAGGATTAACAAGAACGCATTAACAATTCCTGTATTGTAACCAAGCAAGGTGATTAGGTATGTTCCTATCCTAACCGCAAATTCGCTCCCCTGAAGGGTTAAGATCTTGCTCTACCCAATCTTATATGCAATCTAGAATTTCCTCTCCCGAGTTCAATCCTAGATTCGTAGATAGTATTCAATTGGTGATCAAGCAATCAAATAATTAAGTGCAAGATTGAATAAATAAACCAATATGATAAAATAATAAGAACAATTCAAGCTTCAAACTACAACGTTCATGTAGCACCCAAAACTCTAGAACTAATAAACTATGAAATTAAAGGAAGAGAAGAGAAGAAAAACTAGGTAGAAGCCTCCTTCAAGCGTGGTGTGTGTTCCTCCACGTGAATTCCCCTTCAAAGTATGTTCGCATCTTTCAAAAATAAGCTTAGACTTGCTTTTATACGTGTTGGGTAGGGTTAGGGCCGAAATAACCGTGTCGCGGGCAAAATAGGTCAAAAAACTTGTCACCAGCGCCCTGGCTAGCACCAGGCGCCCACTAGGGCGCTGCCCCAATTTTGTGTACTGCCTCCAGCGCCACAGGTAGGGCTGGGCGCTGCCTGTGACGCCCAAAATCGCTACTTTGCCCGGTTTTTGCGTTTTCGTCCGTTTTGGCTCAAATTTCGCGCGTTTCGCCCCCGATTGATCCCGAATCATTCCTAAACGTAAAAGCACTTCAAATTAATATAAATCATCTCATTTAATATCTAAAACTCACGAAACAAAAGTAAAACACGAGGTGATATACATAGAAATATATACATTTTAAGCTAAACATCACATTGCCATTACCAAATTTGTCATCATTAAAACTTAAGGTTTAACATATCTGAGTATATATTTTTACGCTACTAGTGCACTTTGACATGTTGAATTATATTGTAAGACACTGCCTTATTTTCCATGTTACATTATTTTTCATGTAATCTCTCATAACTTAATAACTTGATAGTGTAAAATAATTTTTACACTATCAATTTATAAAAGTTAAACTCTACAGTAAATAGAGGTGAGAGAAACTGAGTCTAACTAGACTTATTTGCTCTTAAGGAAGAAAATCTTTTAAGCCTTTGAGCCATTTTCCAATAAAGGTCCAAAAACAAAAGCAAATGTTAATGACCTTGCTGTTTACTTTGGACCTTTCCCCTATAGATAAGCCATTTCTATTTAATTGGCCGCTATGGTGCAGGGACGTTGTAGTATTTGGATAGTGAGTGCGAAATAGTATATAATTGAAAAGAAATTTAAAACTAATACTTAAGTTCACACTGACAACAACAAAATAGCAGTGGATGTAGTGATGTTTCACATTCACTAACTTTAAATTATAGATTTACCTCTGCCATCGTGCTTGAGCATCGTTCAAGTATGGCATCTTGTTGTTAAGTTTTCAATTAAAGTCGTCTTGTGTGGTGGCGGGATTAGGCATTGACCCCTCCCTTGTATATTAAGAATCAAAAAGGACATCAAATCGAACTTCCTCAAAAGCTATATGTGAGGGGAGGTGGACATGCCAACTCAATACAATTTGGATGCAAGTGCATGTCGTTGTAGTATGTCTAATACAGTGATGAATCTATAACAAGATGGAGGGGATTGGGGAACCCTCTCTTTAACATCTGTATGGTATAGTTTTGAAGTAAGGAATTTTTGTCACAACTTCTAAACAACTCTACAAAAGTATATGTTCTAGGTGGTGTTGGGAGTACGAGAACAAAGTCTTACATGAGAAGTAGAAAAGAAAAATAAACTACTTATAAAGAGTTGGATACTCTTAATTTGTCTCTGGCTGAAAAGGCTGGGAATAAAGATTAATCTAAAAGGTTTATTCAGGGTGGAAAAGGCTGGGAATAAAGATTACATTTGGGATTGTTCTGACTGAAAAAAAGAGGGGCAATGGATCCTGTGGGTTTTGAGTTGACAGTTGGTTCTAAAATGCATATATAGCATTATCTATACTTACTTTTCGCATATATATATAGGACTCGACCTGGAAACCCTGGTCGGAAAAAATAACATCAACCTTGATCAAATAGAGATGGATGCAAAAAATTAGAGAACTTGTTTACAAAATAAACCTGTATCATTTAGATCCGAGATATAAATAAAGATCAAGCTTGATAGGAAAAAGAACGTCTCAGAAATATAGTTTTTCTTCTTGTTTAGGAGGGTGAAAGATGAAAATACATATCAAAGCTCTTCACTTATTTCAAAATTAAGTGGTTTAGTAAAGCATCCTACGCGAGAATTTACAATAGCAACTGCTTTATAGCTGCAAGAGAAATAGAGGGAATATGCACATGAGAACTCGAATTTGCAACATATTCTGGAGAGAACTTATAGTTACTCTTGCTTTCTAATCCAGAATATGTTACAAATTTGAGATGGGACTGACAAAATTCTTGGCTACATTTACTCTGCATCTTTAAGTCAACGAGCTATTACTGGACTGATGATCTGAAAAGCCGCCTCAGCTTCACCTGAAGTTGAATACCTTCCATACATTTCAAAAGATGATTGAGTAAGAAAACTGAGGTTGAAGACAATATCTGTCATTTTAGGTCTTTCTGTCGGTTTCTCGGATATGCACGCCTTCGCCAAGGCAGCCAAGCTTAGAGCATCATCAATAGGGTAAAAGCTCAACTTGGGATCCGTCCACCTTCTAAATTCCTCCTCTCTGTTATCTTCAACTTCCAAGATTCCATTAATCTCTGTCTGCATCAGAATCTCATCCTTGTCTTTCGACTCCATTGCTGTCTTCCCTGAAAGCAACTCCAAGAGCACAACCCCAAAAGCAAACACGTCGACTTTCAACATCATTGAGCTTGTAGCATGTGTGGCTGTAGAGAAACTTGCAATTTTGGCTTTAAACCTTGAATCAAGAAGTATGTTACTCGTTCGGATATCCATGTGGACAATACTAGGTTGACTATGTTCATGCAAGTATTGCAGAGCATTTGCAACATCCAATGCTATATGCAACCTTTGGCTCCAACCGAGCGATACCACTGAGCCAGAAGCAGATGATCCGGGAAACAACCACTTATCCAGTGAACCATTTTCAGCATATTCATAAACCAAAAAGAAATTACCATGATTGTCTGATGAAACGCCCATTAGTTTCACCAGATTTGCATGATTTAGTTTCTGAAGTATCATCAATTCCTCTGATGCTTGGTTAGTTTTTTTGACCGCTACAACCTGGTCGTTGATCGTGCCCTTGTACACTGATCCTCCTATACTGTATCTTTCACTGAAGTTCCTCGTCGCCTCCATGATGATCTTCAGCTGATACATTATTGGCTTTCCAATATAGCCAGAAACTCCAGGAAGAAGTTTATCTTGAATGGTCTTATGCTCCACAATTTCATTTTTGGAGGCTTTCTTGGTCTGAGTAAGATCAGAAGACTCCAGAGTAGAAGCATTATGGATTAATGTTCTCCTCTTCTCGTGTAAAAGACGCATGTATACCATCAAGCACAATGAGAAAACAACAAGAAACCCCATACTACTTAAGACAGCAATGAGGATCCATCCAGGTTTGGATTTTCTACTGCTCGTACGAGAGGGGTAAGATTGCAGAATAATAGGAAATTTTACCGGTATCAAGACAGGAAGACATATTGCAGCAGTGAAATTTCTGTAACTGTTTGCAGCCAGAATGTCAGGTGCAGATGCTCCAAACATATTGCTTACAGGAAATATATCATCCCAAGGCTGCCATACATAAGTAACAAGGTACTGAAGTCCCTTTTCGAGATCAGAATGTGCAGGGCACTTGCAACGCAAAGCAAAAACAGCTTCCGCCCCAACTGTCAAGTTGGTTGGATCTAGTGTTGGGTTCATATCTTGCACCACATGATAGTCGGTAAGGTTCTCAAAAGCTCCTGCTGAAACTGAATAAAAGCTGTCACCTTTCTTGATCTGATAGGTGACATTGGAGAAATAATGAGAACCATTGCAGTAGCACTTAACGGGCACGAGTAAAAGCTGGTCAGGAAATAGCTCAGTATCCTCTGAAACTAGACCTGTGGACTTAGCTATGCTTAAACGACTGACTTCAAGAAGATCAGAGATACTTCCCACATCAAAATAATTTGGTGGACGGGCACGATATGTGACATAAGTATCACAAGACAAGGAAGAGTTTATCGAGCACGAAAAGTCAGTGTCTGTACTAGATGTTTGAGTAGTTATGTTAGAGGATGAAAGTATGAGAAAGAGGAAAAAGTTGTAAAACAAGGAGACATGAGGTACTCCCATTGCTGCAAGCTTAGATAGCAAGGCACCAGCTAGAAAGTTTATTTGGTAGCTCTAACAAGAGTTGAATTTAGGGATTTATTAAACGTTAATCTGAAAGCTACAGAAATTCTTGAAGTTTGGAAGGATAGAATATTGTCTAGGAGGCCTTGTTTGTAGCTTTGTCTGTGAGATACCCTCTTGTCTTCTCTGCCTACTCTCATATTCTATGCAGCTGTCTCTGTCACTATGCAACAATGCTTCATAAAATATTCTGATCATTTGTATGTATAATCATTAGTTTGTCCTTGATTATGACATTCCCTTTCAGTTCTTTTCTAAGGAAGCTTCATCTATTAGATTAATACTAGAACCAAATCCAGACGGCACGATTCCCCCTTCCTATCAAAGTTCATGAATAAACAACTAGGAATAAAAAATTAGAGATACGCATGAAGTCTTAGAGGTGGCTGTCAATGCTTAGGAGCCTAGGCATATGCTTAACACAGCAAGTCTTGTGTCACTCCTTACCTTAGGAGAAAGGGATATATAAAGCATGCAAATATTACAGTCGTCAGTTTCTTGGGGACATTCCGAGTGTATTTGGTATGACGAAGAATATTTTTCGGAGAATATTTTCCAGAAAATAAGGGTGCTTAGATGCCAAAAAGAATTTCACTAGGAAGAAAATGGCTTCTCCAACCTTCACAATTATCTCAACTCTCACGCAAACGTTATTATCAATCTTTAATACTCAAAATTTCATCAAAACATTATCCAATATGCTAATATTATTATTATTATTATTATTATTATTATTATTATTATTATTATTAATAAATCTCTAATATATGTTTATTCAAAAAATCTTATCCACTCTCCAACCAACACTGGAAAACATATCCAGGAAAATATTGTGAATAAGCGATTTTCTGGAAAAGAATTTCTAAGAATTGACATCCGTCATACCAAATGGACCCTCGTTGGTGCTAGTTTTATCGTCTCTTTTAATACCAACTGAATGTTCCTCTCATGCCAAGATTTCTGCCCTTCTGACTGATGATATGGGAGACAGAGGGCTGCTTAGTCCAGGGATAACAGTCAGAGAATCTTTGGAAACCGATCTTACAAGGAAACAAAGTAAAAACCCAAGAAAATTCTTAATGACAATGCAAAACCTATAATTGAAGTCTTAGAGGCAGAAAAGTGGACATCCATCATGTGTGGACATTGGCCCTGGGATGAACTACCAGCAACCCTAGAGCGGATGAATAAGCACCAGCTCTACCCTCTGCTAAAACATATATCACAAGTATATCTTCATTACAAAGTGGAAAGATACGAGATAGAACCTAAACCCTAGCAAATGAGTGATTTGCAATATCACAATCTTATCTGAATAAAACAGCTGCATTGTTGACAACTAGGATTTTTAGTCAGACGCCAAGTAAAAGGCCAGTTTGATCGTACGTGATTTTCAGCAACACTATTACAAAGATCAACACTTTCATTTCTGATCAATATAATCAAAATGCTATAAACATATAACTAGACCTCCTTGATGAGAGTTAACTTAATGATATTGACCTGAAATATGAAGGAGGACATTTGCTAAATTGACCTGGAAAAGCACTGCAGCTCTATATCTTGATCTATGACATAGTCCTTCAACTACACGTCGACTGGAAACTATTGAAATAAATGTTATAGACTCTTGAAAGATCTGTAGAGCTCACTGTAAACATATGTCCAGGCAAAGCAAGGGGAAGAGCATCACTTATTTCCTCAGTTCTCTCTTCCACAGACGCAGCTTCTCGGAGCTTGCCTTCCTTCCAGAGACTCTTGACAAGCAATTGTTTGGTGTTAGCATCAGGCAACAACCCGGAGTTCCTCATGTCCTCAAAAACCCTGAGTGCAAGAGCAGCTCTTCCACATTTGCAATAAGCATGAATGAGAACTTTATACATATAAGCATCAGGCTCTATACCGCTCTGCCTGACCATCCAAAAAAGCCTCTGCACAGTTTTTATATCTCCATGAAGTGCAAAATGGTTCATTAGTCCAGAATATGTTTGCAAATCTGGAAGAATTCCTAGTAAACTCATTTCTTCGAGAATATTTAAGGCGTCTGGATTCATATTACATTTCACCAAAGTCCTTAGAAGAGACGAGTACAGAAGCAACTGACTGTTTTTAGATATGGGACCACAGATCGTTTTAATGCTTTTGAAAACCCTAAGGGCGGGATCACCATTACCAGAAATCCCATAAAAATCTATAATTAACCGAATCGTGCTGAATGACAATTGAATGCCCTCTCTTTCAGCCTTGGACAAAAGTTGATCAACCAAATCGACAGATCCTTGGCGAGCTAATCTTGTGATCATTCTTGAAATTGTGTATATATCATGAGTGTATCCTGGCTGACAAGCAACCCAGCAGAAGAATTGCCAAGCTGTTTGTGCTGACTTGAAGCTCCTGATCATCTTGCAAACCAACCTAGTCGTCCAAACTAATTTTGCATCCTCCAATGCTGATACCTCCTCAGCTCCCCAATTTCGCAAAGCATTAGCTAAAGAAGATGGATCCAACCATGGCTTCAGGTGAGGTTTATCCACAGCATTATTGTGGTTACAGTCACTCTCTTTATCTTCATCTTCATCATCATTATCGTCTTCACTACTGTCCATGGAGTAACCTATCTTCTTAATCCTCCCATCTGATAACATGTCCGTTAGCAATTCATTTGTCTCAGCATCATAACCAGCATCCTGCATCTGCTGCAATGACCAAAGCATAGCTCGACCAGGCAATATTCCATCACTCTTCATCTGATCAAGCAAAATTTTGACAACATCTAATTGATTGGCGATACTGAATGCTTCCACTAGAACAGAATACTGCTTTAATGTCCGTTTCATCCTAACATGAGGCAACATATGGAAAAGCTCAATCGCTGAATCCAACTTTCTCGATCTAACAAGATGCTCAATTAGAATAGTGTACGTCCTGCAATTAGGAAGTGCCCCTTCTTCGATCATTCTATGGAATACCCTCACAGCATCACTGTCCTTACCCAACTGAACACATAGTCCCATTACAATGTTATAAGACTCAGTACACGGATGCTTTTGAAGGGTTGTCCTCCACTCGTTCCACAGACGAACAACCTCGTTAAACTCTTTACTAATAGCATACCATCGCATCTGATCCATATAACTAACACGCGCAACATTAATGAACTTGCCTGAATTAATGGCATTGATAAGGGCTTGGAGTTTAGCAGTTTCGCGCGCCTTAGCAAGAACCTTGGCCAATGCATAAAGTGTGTTGTGGGTATGCGCGAAATGGGAAACTGTTTTGAGATTCTCAATCAAACTGAGAGCTGAATCAGGTGAGGGAGCTGATTGAAGTGCATTAGTGACTACAAAAGAGTCCAAAGTAGGATTCTCGAGATGGGGAATAAGATTATCTAAAGAATTAGACCGAAGAGCGAGTCTGATTGAATCGATAAGTCTCGCTCTTTGGAAATATAAATCTATTTTATTTACATTTTGGGTTCTCAAGAAACGGCGAAAAAGCAAAGATAAATTATTAAAGGTGCTGTTTATTTTGTAGAATCGGTTGAAGTACATATAGCTTACATCCAAATGAAGACCTAAGAAAAGCTAGGTAGGAATGTAGTTAAAGGAACAGAAGAGTTACTAGAATTTGAAAGGTGTCACGAGGACAAAGTTCAGGATTTTTACCAGGAAGGAGATGAGGAGTAAGAGTGATCAGTGATGCGACAGAATATCAAACAGGTGGTGTGCGTGGACAGCTCTTCAAGAACTTCAAGGATTTACGACAAATATCAAACAGGTGGTGTGCCTGGACAGCTCTTTTTAGGAATTTCGACGATTTTGCCAAAAACAGATAACGCCGTGGTTAGATCAACAAAGAGTAATATAAAGGGACTAAGCCCGTTATTTAGGGCTAAATTCAGCGAAAATAATACAGACTAGTCAGTTTTCGTACTATAATTAAAAAATTATTTGGATTTGTAAGGGCATGGAAAAATAATCATTATTTTGTCGAATCATGGTATAAACTTCCAGCATATTATATTGAAACTCAACACATTATGAAATTTCAGTATATTTTGCTAGAATCTCTTATGTAAAAAATTCGAATTCCAACATATTATGCTGAATTTTTTTTGAATTTTAAGGGTATTTTTATTCATATTTTATCTTTACATGAAAATATTACTAAATTTCGATTGCTTTTAAAATGTGACAATTTCTTAATATTCCGTTATAAAATTCTAAAGATTTAGATAAAGGGAATAAGCCCATTATTTCGGGCTAAATTCTAAAGATTCAGGATGAGTTTTTGTGGGCCGTGTTTTTTAATGAGATTTTTTTATTTCTATACACTATTTTAAATTTTACTAGTTTTAAGATACGTGTGTTGAACGTGTATATAAAATTAGTAAATTAAAATTTATATACAAAAAAAATTAATTACGCAAAATAGAAAATATTAGTGATTTAAGTGACAAAAATAAAAGTGATTACATAGACATAGTAATTGAATATTTCCAGAGCTTGCAAAGATAAACAAATCAGTTAAGTTAGTTATATATTATTTTAATTATAGGTATTTTATTTTATGAGAATGATATATTATTATATTATTGAATCTAATCGAATTTCTCTTTCATAGACGATGTTGTCAGTCCTAAAAATTTCTAATTATTTATTTAATACTGAAAGAAAAATAATGACTCTTTATCATTTAATCATTTAGATGCATATTAATTTACAATAATAATAACTTATCAAGTAAAATATTTAATCAAAGAAACTATGAAAAAAGATCTTAAGCTAATCATCGTATTTAAACATAATTAATAATTTAAGGTTGTAAAAGGAACAAAAAAACTCAAAAAGAGTAAATTTTACAGAAAAAAATATAAATGAAGAACATATAATTTCAATGAGCTATATATAGTGAAACTACGTATAGACAAATAACGCAAAAGGAACAATGTGTAGTTTGACTATATTAGGTCCTACACTAAAATTAATGCACTGCAATTAATCACAAGTGATAAGATTATAATAAAAAGAAAAAAAATGATTCAAATTTTCTTCAGAATTGTCGAACGAACCTTCATGCTTAATGCAGACACTACAAAAATATACTTAAAAGATAAATCTGCATTCTAGACTAATTTGCCACAACCATTGGTTTTGAGCTAATAAATATAATATGAAAATAAATTATAATTTATAATCTTAATGCAATAATGAAGGGACAAAGTTTATCCAATAGATCATCAAATTTTAATTGATTTCAAACTCCTTTATTAGACAAAAATAGACAATATTTCATATATAATTTTATTTAGTGTAAATTTATGAATGTGTGATTTATCAAGAACATAGCAGGAGAGGTTCTTATGTTGACGAAGAAGTTCAGTTATCTTCATGAATAGTAATGCTTGAACTATTTTTATTCTTGGCCTAGATTTAATTTTCTTCCCAGAAGATCTGTTTTTATAAGTGGTAAAATTTAAGCTTGAATTTGTTAAAAAGAAAGTTATGCTTAAATGTTAAAGTTACACAAACTAAAATCTCAAAAATTTAATGAAGAAAGACAAAAACCTCAAATTTGAAGAAATTTAAAAAAAAAATTCGTAAAAACAAGGAAGGGCTAGACAACATATTGAATACCTACAGGGGATTATGTTAACAAATACTAAGAACAAGGTTTCGAAACCATATTGAATGTCTCTAATATTTATTCACAGTGTTTTTATGTGTCTTAACTAACCAAAAAGAAAAGAGTTATGAAAAAGAATATGATAGAAATTATAGTCATGTTATGAAGGATTTATATAAAGTAGAATTTTAACAAATTTTAAGTCCTAAATATTAGGTTTCAGGCATAAACGCATACTCCTAAATTTGAGGTAAAAGTGCTTGAGATTTTTATCATAAAATAAAAATTCCTAAACCTAAGCCTGGTCGGAAGTGCTAGAAAAGTTTATCAAAGTAATTTATAAATAATTAATAATTTTTGTACCTAAGATAATTATACAGAATTAATAATATTTTTCTTACAAGGAATTGATCATTTTAAAAAAAAAAGATTCCTAAACCTAAAAACAGGCCAAAGCAGTCAAAGTTTTTATAACTTATAAAAAAGAAATCCTAAACTTAAAAGGAATTGAAAGTACTCAAAACTTTTACCTAACTAACCTTTTTTTTTTAAAAGAATTAATTGTTGAAGGCATGACAAACAAAATGACTCCCAAAGCGTAAAAGTAGTAAACGACTTTTTTGAAACACGTCACAAAAATATTGTGGTTTTTCATTATTATTATTTTTTCTTTTACTAATTTATTATATTACACAGTTCAAATTAGGAAAATGTTTAATACATAAAATCTAATTGATATCGAATTCCTAAATATTAGGAAACTATTAAATGACTATTCATATTTCTAATATTAGAGAAATAACCAAATGATTATTTTTTCTAGTGTGAAATCTATTTCTAAAGGATAAAAACGGCGAACGACATTTTCCTAAGAGCCTTCATGCTTTTAATATAGTATAGATCACCCTTAATGTTCTTTAGTTAATTACCCGGCATAAACAAGTTTCGTTTACAAAAGATATACAATTCACCTTAAAATGCCTCAATCTATTATTTGTGTCTTCAATCAAGAGATGTAGTTACACCCTTTTTCTTTTTTCTCTCTTCTCTTTCCTTATTTTTCTTCCGTCTTAAAATACACTAATCAATTAAAATTGGAGGAGTACGATTACTTGTTCAAAATATAAATCCAACTTGCTTTCCAAATAAGTGGTACAATATGTAAAAATCAATTTACGAAATACTCGCAAGAAACTAAGAATCTCTAAGGCTCCGCATATATTGCTGCCTCTACTTAAGACTAACTCATCAGAAATTACTTAAAGGAGCAGGAGAAACAAGGACAGTCATTGCCAGATATTTTTAATATGAAAAAACCAATTTATTGCCATTAAAGGACTATAAATTTCAGTAAAATCTAAAATGGCAAGTTGCAAAACAATAAACTCTGACAATCAAACAAAAGTAAAGCTAAATATGGAAAGTAAGTAACCTATAGGGAGTAACATCCTAATGAACCAATATATGCTATCAAATTGAAATCCAGATAATTCAGGAAAGACGTAAAAGAAGAGATTGTACCCTGAAATCACCAGACAATTCAGCAAAACTCTCTTATAAAGCCTGAGCACAAAGTGCAGAAAAATTTTACTAAAAAAAAGAATTTAAAAAATAATATCGACGTCTTTTTGTCATATCATATCCGTTCATAAGTTGCATACAGTTTTTTATAATTCAACCTAAAGAGCATTAAATTAACCCCAATATTAACATAATCAATTTCGTTTATATGCATACAATTTACTTATGGGAATTTTTTCATACATTATCCAGTTAAATAGAACTACAATAACATACAATTTAAATACAAAATTTACACAATATGTCTTTTGTATCTGATTTATACATAGTAAAAATAAATCTCATACAATTAATTATATATTATATAATTTATCTACAACTTTCACATATTATTTCTACTCAATTAAATACAATTATAATATCATACAACTTAAATACAAATTTTGTACAATATGTCTTTTGTATATTTTGTATTTGATTTATATACAGTAAAAATAAATTTCATACAACTAATTATATATTATACAACTTATCTACAACTTTCACACATTATTTCTATCCAATTAAATACAACTACACTAACATACAACTTAAATACAAATTTTATACAATATGTCTTTTGTATATTTTGTATCTGATTTATACATAGTAAAAACAAATTTATACAACTAATTATATATTATACAATTTTTCTATAATTTCGTAAATATAGTGCATATCACGTCTTCTTCGAGTTTCAATATGAAATTCAGCCAAAATCAAGTCTAATCTTCACCAAAACACCCTCAAAATTGAGATATAAACTCCAAATCATATTCCCAATTGTTTGCAACAACACCCAATCCAAAGAAATAATGATTTTTGAAAATCCAAATTCGAATTCAAAGCTTCAAAGCTTTTTAATGATTTTCAATTGTGGAATTGCTGCTCTTTTTTTCTTTGCTTTACATTACTAAAATTAGGGATTGAGAGATAGAGAGAGACATAGAGAGAAATTTCCAATTGTTTGCAACAACACCCAATTCAAACAAGTAATATTTTTTGAAAACCTAAATTCGAATTTAAAGCTTCAAAACTTTTTAATGGATATCAATGGTGGAATTGCTGCTCTCTTGTGCAAGATACGTGGGGGGAGGGGGTGGAATGTGAGAGAGAAATGTGGGG
>ML343488.1:47421-75912 GCA_005239505.1 Nicotiana paniculata
GGGGAGTGGGAGTGATTGTAAAAATTGATTAATTATCTTTAAATCCTAAAAATGTACATAATTGGTAATTTTGTATGTAGGAAGTAATTAAAGTGAAACTTGAGTAGAGAGAGTAATAAAGTTTCCAATAATGTATAGATATGTAAAAATTTCCTTTTTTAATTATCTAACAAATTGCAGAAATACGACATTGTTAACTTTTGACCTCCATGTGTTTCATGGGCAGAATTTTAAGGTTAAAAGTCAAAATTTTAGTTCATGGGACAAGAGAGGGGCAATTGTTAAACTTGAAATTATGCTCAAGCGGTAACAAAAAATCAAGACCATTACTTTTGAGGGCTATATGTGTACTTTATGCTAAATTATCGAGCCTATGTTATAACCTTTTTCGGCTTCATGTAATGGGTTGTGGATGCAGATGAAGCAGAGAAGCATGATATTGCCTATCCGAGGTAGTGTAGAAATACTTGATTTTTGGGTCACCATTAAAATCATACCCATATTGCATAAAATTTGTAAAATTTACCCGCTTCGAATTACATTTCAGAATTCGCCTCTTAAGTTATAATTTTAGGGTATTATAAATCAAAAGTTTTTCTATCGCTTCAAAGTGTAACTTCAAAATCGAATCTGTAACTCTTACTTCGTTTCAATGCAACTTCAGAAAATCGAGTTCTTCCATTACTTTAATCTAACTTTAAAAATTGGATTTGAAGCTCTTCTATAACTTCCATGCAACTTCAAAATCGCGTCTGAAATTTATCTGAAGTAGTCCTAACTTCATATCTCTGGAGTAAATACCGTATCTTCTTTGCTCGGATTGAAGTTTGGTGAATGGGAAATTGAGTGAAGAAAGTGAAGGGAAACTGAGCTCCCTTTTGCTTTGGAAAGAGCAAGTGTCCCTCATTGGTGGTGGAAAAAAAATATGGTTATATTGAGAAAGCACTTCCCTTTGTGTTAAATGGGTTGGAACGAAAGTAAGCCTCACGCCGTCGTCGCCGTCGCTCGGCTTCGGCTTCGGTCAATGATTTTCGTCGCTCGACTTCGTCTTCGGTCAATGGTTGATTACTCTTTTTGGACAAAATTTCTTTTTCAATTATTTTTGAAAGGTTGCAAACTTTTCAAAAACAATACTAGAACATAGCCTAACATAGCCTATAAAACTTTTCTGAAGGAGAAGAAGAGAAGCAGAAGAAGCAAGAAAAATGGAAAAATGGGAAAATATGAAATGCTGTTACACTAGGTATCAGTTAAACTTTTTTTTTTAAAATAAGTACAAATTAAATGGGAGCGAGTGACGATCAAATAGGATTCCCGTAACTATTTTACCTAATATCCCTTGTTATTAGTATTACTTACTCTCTTGATTATCATCTGACTTACAGTTGTAACAGACAGAGATATTCATTTTGAATCTTGTTCTACAAATGCTCCAAAATGTATTAATTTGGGGGCTACTGTTTAGAATTACAAGTATTAACATTTACCTTTTTTTGTTATTTAATTTTTCTTTTTTACTTACCATTAGAGATCAACACGTGCTCACTATTTTTCCCTACTAAAATCTATAACCTATCGTTAGAGGTGGAAGCATTTTATAATGTTTAACTCCTCCCAAATATGTTCATTTACTAAGCAGAAAACAGTTTCCTCTTATTTTTACCTTTTCTTCTACATTTTAATGTAATGCAAACAGGGGCGGGCCAACGAATTTTGTGGCCTAAAGTCAAATTTTATGAAGAGCCTTAACTTTAAAAAAAAAATTATTTAATTATTTGAAGTCTATCTTTCTAGCGTTTCTTAGATACAAATTTATTAATAATTTTCTTATAATCAATAACTTCCAATAAGTCTTTCTTAATTGACAATATAATTAATCCATTTAATCTTTATTGACACATTGTTTATCTTAGGTGAGATTTTATCAATTTTAATTTTGAAAATTTCTTTCCGCTGAAACAACAAAAACAAGAGTTATTACCATTATTCCATAAGTAATACGGGCATTGGAAAAAGAATCAATTTTTTTATATGACCGAGTGTATCAATTAAATTGTTATCTTCTAATTATATTATTTTTCTTAATATTTTTAATTCCGAAAATAAATTTAAACAATCAATATCGAATGAATAATTATACTTTAAGGAACATTCAAGATTAAGGCAATACTTTTTCAAATCTTCATCATCTAGGGATCTTAATTTTCACCGCTAAATAGAAAATTGAATATATTTTCATATGTTTCGAAATTTTCAAATCTATTGTGAAGTGAAAAAATATTCTTGTCTACTATGTATAAAGTAATCAATTCCAAAGGACTCTTCGAAAGATTTTGAGATTTTGTTATCAACATTTTCATCAAATTGTTACTTCCTATATATTATACGTTTCTTACGAAATTTGGGTTCAATATTTATTTCAAGTGCAATTTTCTTGGTAGAAATCATAGCAGTTGCAAATCTTTCTTCCCTATACTTGTTAAAGAAAGAAATCATACGTTATCACTTCACAGAACATTTAAACTTATACATAGCATATTAGGTGTAACATAAAATGAGGCCCTCATAAATATGAGCCTAAAATAATTGTTTTACTTGCTTTATGGAAGTGCCGCCCTTGACAAATGGAACAAAAATCTGCTACATCCAAGACAGGATACTCCTACCCAAAAAAAAAAAAAAAAATTGATGAGAGTTTTCACTGATTTAGTAAAAAATAGTATTTGAACTTGAAAATTTTAGTTTTTAAAAGTTGAAGTCGTATTAGAACATAAATCTCTTAGAAAAAAAATTACAGATTTTTGTAAATTGAAATTATTATTTCACTTGAAATATTTTCAAATAAATTGCTTTAATATTTTAACTATTGGTGTTCAATATTTACAAATTAATATTCGGATAGTCAAACTAATATGTAAATACTAAATTCAATATTCATAAAAATTACAATATTATTTATCATCAGAGTTTCCTTCCCCATTTCTGATTGAATTCATTATCATCTATCTATATCTATATTATACTAGTCTCAAGGTACGCACTTTGCACGTGTATCCATATCCATGGTATATAAGTTTTTATAGGGTGCCAAATATTAGGACTTTGATTTAAACAAGGAAGAAATTTAGTTGATTTTAGTGTCTAAATATTAGTGCTTCCTACATTTTAATTCAAATATATGAAGTTTTAATAAATAAAATTTTAATTAATTTAAAGTCCTACATATTAGGAATAGTGTTTAAATGATAATTTATCTAATGTGAATTTTTTTAAAGGGAAAATAAATTGAATAAAATCTCATTAAGATGCTTCGTACTTTTATTATAGTAAAAATATAGATATAAATAGATTAACAACATTTTAATATGATGTTTTACCTATTCAATAAGGACTTTCTAATTTTTAAAAAAATAAATATAGAAGGACTTTCTAATTGAAACTTTAATGCAAATCGTTCCGGTACTCAGTACTCAAATATCGATTTGAAAGTCATTTTCTAATTTATATTGATATTTGAATATTTCCTTACTTAGTATTCAAATAAAGTCTTTTGATTATAAAATGGAATGAAAATATGACTTATATACCCAAATAAGGAAAAAATTGATAATAAATAGTTTGGTTGATTTTAAAGTCCTAATTGTTAGGAGGACAATTTAAATTATAATTTAGTCTAATGTGAAATTCATATTTAAAAGGTAAAAAAGGTGAACGATATTTCGCTAAGGGCCTTCGTGGTTTGATAGATTAAAAGCACGAAGGCCCTATCGAATTTCATTCGCCTTTTTTAGCCTTTAAAAGTTGATTTCACACTAGATAAACTAGTCATTTAATTATTTTCTAATATTTAGGATTTAAAATCAACTAAAATTTAAGTTAAGAAAATCCTAATATTTAGGACTTCAAATTCAATTAAAATTTACCGTATTATCTTTCCTTATTTGACTAGATTTTATAAGTTTCCTTTTGGAGTTTAATACGTGGCCTTAAAGTTCTTTTAATTCTTAGCCTCTCAAGTATATAATATTATATTTTTTCATAAATTAATGATAATTGATTACCTAAAATATGGATCATCCATCATCAATGCATATTGTTCACTTTTTTCCTTTTAACTTTTTAACAGTTTTGATTTAATTTTATGTTTAAATTTCTAGAAGTCTAAACTAGTATGACGTTAATTTAAAAACTAAATTAAGCTACAACAATACTACGTGAAATTGTAACTACCGTTAATTTTTTAAATTTAAGATAAACTAATATATTTGAAACTCTTGAAATAACTATAAATCTATTGTGACCTCAACATGGGGAACTCTTGAAATTTCAAAGTCGTTATTGGCGGAGTTTATTTGCAGTGAGTTTAGGATCGTATTAACTTTTATTTGATTTCAGATGAACGTGCAAAGAAGGAATTTTAGACTTAGATTAATAAGAATCTAGGCAACTTTTTAACACAAAAAGAAGTCAACTTAGTTTATCTATAATTTTGATTAACTTTGAATCTTGTATAATGACATATGAACGTAATAAAAAAGATGGTAGGTGAGATATAATAACATACCATAGTTGCATCTTATATAATAAAATATTTATAACTATAAACACTATAGAACTAATTATACTAAATTTATTTTAAAAATATTAAATTCAACTATATTGTGTCAATGTAATACTATTTAATTTTATTATTTAAATGCATGATGCGCTTAGTTTAACCTCACGTTTGACCCCCAAGGTTAGACCAATAAGGCTCTTTATACAAATAGTCGATTATATTTATTTGTTTACTTTTTCTAGTCATATACATAGATTATATATTGAATATACATAATTATACATATATAATATATAAATTATATATATATTATATATCTACTGGCTATTTTTTAGTTTAAACAATTGAATTGACGGCTATATGGATTAATTCTTCATAAGGCCTCAGGCCTCAGGCCCAGCTCCAATATGCCAGTAAAATTGGCAAATGGGAGAAAAGAGAAGAAAGGAATAGAAGTCTCTCCCTTCTATTCTAAGAGTATGGTCAATTTGAATTGAATATAAAAATTATAATTCGGATTTGTAATTTTCGGATTAAAGAAATGATAACTCAAATTTAATCCAAATAATTTTGGATTGAATCGTATTTTTAAGTTCCGCTTCAGATTAATCGATTTGAATATTTCAGATTCTTATAAAATATTGATTCTAATTTTTAAATCTACCTTAAAAAAATAAATTAAGTCAAGATATTAAATATTTGGAATCTTTATAATTTACATATCTGATATGGAAAATAATAAATTTGCAGTTACTTGTCAAATATTATATATCTTAATCGCATGTGTAGGAACAAGAATAGCAGAAAATAATGAAGAAAATACTCATCAATCCTTCCCATTGAGTTACTATGAAGGTTAAAAAGTTAGTGCTAAGCAATTTGCAATATTTGAATGCCGCTTCGTAGGAGATCGTTGTTTTATTCGATCACATAAGTATATTGAAATGGACAACATTTAACATTATTGTAATGATAATATTCCTCTTTTTGTTATTTATCATAATTAGATATATTTATTTTAAATTAAATTCCTATTTCGCTCTTCCGATATGGTGGCTGCCGTTTATTATTAATAATATCATACATTTAGCAGTCATAGCTTCAATCTCATCTAGTGAAATGAACTTGTTCCATATCTGTTTAATTAGACTTTGAAAGAATTCTCTACAGCATCATATCCTTCATCTCTTTGTAACTCTACAGGATCCAATTTTTCGTGAGAGGTCCCGGTTACATAGACATAACACACACCCAAAAATAATATCTTATCAGGAATGTGAATTTTTCATATATTAGTCCATCTCATGTGGTGCAGTGGATGAGACTGTTCTTCCTTAACAAGAGGTCTCGAGTTCGAGTTCTGGGTATGGAAAAATTCTTGGTAGGAAGCGCTTCCCCCGAATGGAGCCTTACACGGTGCGAATTCGGATATAGTCGGACTCCAATAGTCGGACTAGTTTCATCATCTCGTTATGCTCATTTTATGCTAAACTTCTTATCTTTTTAAGTGATTTTATCTGGAAAGATAACATTAGCAGCAATAAAATAGGATAAACAGTATTAATTTCCGACCATTCAAGACAATAAGCTAAAGAAGACTCATTCACCATCGTGCAACACGCGTCACATACTTTAATTGAAGTGTCAATCCGATCAATATCAATAGTAATATTATTGATAAGTGGCTCGTCACCACACCACCAATCGAGCCAAAAGTTTATTAATTGCTACGAACCAAATTTTATTTTGCCCCTTTGTAGGTATATAAATTTTATTAAAATTAAATCTATGAAATATTTTAGATTATGTTTTAAATTCAAGATATATTGGTCCAAATAAATATATAAGCTAATATAATTAAATTAATTATATAAGTCCAATATATATGGATTAAATAAATAAGTCTTAATCCATTGGACTAGCCCATTTAATTGAGCTAAAATGATGAGCCCACTTCATTAAGCCCAAGATGTCATCTTCCTAGAGGCTCAGTTTGGTGCCACGTGTCAAATGACGTGGTACGCCAAATCAAGCGGAAGAGACAATATGATCGTGCCATGTGTCAAAATGACAAAGCATGCCAATTCACATTAAAAGACCAATGAAATCGCGCCACGTGTGCAAGTGACATGTTCTAGCCAACCAAATACAGTCATGTCACACTTCAATTTGATTGGCCGGAAAGAGTTTGCTCTTATCATAACTCTTCCCTCCCACAACTATAAATAGGGGTCTTCATAACCCAGAAAAGACACCAGAAGTTATAACAAGAAGCAAGAGGGAGCTCGTGGATCAAAAGCTGCAGATTTTTCTAAAAACTACAAGCATTCAAGTGTTCTAAGGATTAAAAGATCAAGACGAAGATTCAATAACAAGCTGCAAGCCCTTGGATTAAAAGTACGTCAAGATCAAGATCAAATTTCAAGCACTTGGATTAAAATAAAAAAGAATTCAAGATTAAGCTCGGAGACTCTTTTATTTACCGTTGAAAAGAAGAATCAGAGGATTCATAGAGATTGTTATACTCAAATATTTGAAATAAAATACTACGATTGTTGCGATATTTTTCGGTCTTAATTTTATTTTTTCGACGCAATTTATTGTCTACAAATTCTGGCACGCCCAGTGGGACAATCTCTACCTCTCATCTCAACTTTTCAATCATCAAAGTTCAAGAACAACGAAATGGCTTCCAAGAAAATCAACCCTAGTTCAACTTCCGCCAAGGCTTCAAATTCCAGGTTCTATGCTGATGTGAAAAACATACTTGAAGTTACCTTTGGAAGCTTTGGACCAGTTACGAGGAGAAAAGGAAGCTCGTTAGGACAACAAGAACCCTAAGTGTCGTCCGCATCTGCCCCTATTTTCGGATATTATCCTCAAAAGAATCAAGATCTTCCACAAATTTACCCGAAGGAGGAAGCGATGTTGCTGAAAAGATCAAGAAAACTCTTGGTCTGCTTGACCTCTCCGGATCCAAGCACTCTGTTGTGAAGGAAGATGATGACGCTTTAAGTAATGGATCATCCTCACTTACACCAGATAGCGTGAGCCAATCAAGGATGAATCTGTGTGAAAATACATGCTACTCTCCATCGTCCATGACAATCATGCAAGCCACGGTGACAAACACTTCATCTGTGGAGGAGCAGTTGGCAAACTTGACAGAAGCAATCGCTGACTTGACCAAGTGCATGCAAAATCAAGATGCTAGAATTGACAAGCTAACAAATAAGGTGGGAATCTTGATGGAAGAAGAAACCACCCATGCACCTGGCAAACTCCCAGAAGTTCAAGAGATTGATCCTCCCCCACGACAAGTTGCATTCACTAAGGAAATTTCAGTCTCTCCGGAAAGGATGATTTCAATCAATCAACTAAAGGAGTTTATTGAAGAGACTATAAAAAACAAATATGAAGTCGCTTCCAAGTCCTCCTTTACCTACGCAAAGCCGTACACTTCAAGGATCAATATGTTGAAGATGCATGCTGGCTATCAACCTCCAAATTTCAACAGTTTGATGGCAAAGGCAATCCAAAGCAACATGTGGCGCACTTCGTTGAGACATGCAACAATGCTGGGACTTATGGATATTACCTTATCAAACAGTTTGCCCGCTCATTAAAAGGAAATACTTTTGATTGGTACACGGACCTCGAGGCTGGATCTGTTGATAGCTGGGATCAACTAGAGCAAGAATTCATCAATCACTTTTATAGCACGAGACATACTGTGAGTATGATAGAACTCACAAGTACTCGTCAACGGAAGAGTGAACCAGTTATCGACTTTATCAATCGTTGGAGGATGCAAGCCTCAACTGTAAAGACAGGCTTAGTGAAGCTTTTGGCATAGAGATGTGCATCCAAGGTATGCATTGGGTATTGCGCTACATCTTGCAAGGTATCAAGCCTAGCATATTTGAAGAACTTGCAACTCGTGCCCATGACATGGAATTGAGCATGGCCTCTGCTGGAAATGAAAGGCTGCCCATCTATGAACCTCGCAAAGGGAACAAAAAGCAAGAAAATGGAGCAAGTTTGTATCAAGATCTGAAAATAAGAAGCTATGAATGTTAACACATCACCTGTGAAGTTCACGATGAAGGTGAGCAAGAAGCAGAGTATGAAATCCACTTCGTTTCAAGATAAGCCAAGTGGAAAGTTGGCTCTAAAACAAATGCAAGAGAAAGAGTACACATTTCTGGATTCTGATGTGCCAGCTATTTTTGAAGAACCCACGAGTTAAATCTCATTGAGTTTTCGGAGATGAAGCGACCAAATGAAGCTGGGAAAATCGATGACCCAAATTACTGCAAATATCATCGACTTATGAGCCACCATATGGAGAAGTGCTTTGTCTTCAAGGATAAGGTTATGGACTTGGCTCATGAAAAGAAGATCGTGCTTGAAGATGAGAAAGCAAGCGCAAACCAAGTCTCTATCATATTTGGATCATTCAGTCCAGACGAATTATGTAGTTCTAAAGAAATTAAAGATGAAGAATTACTGGAGAACTACAAAGTTGAAGACGGTCAACTTGAGGATGATGAAGGTTGAATATAGGTGACTCGTCGTAGGCGCCACAAAAGGAGACCGTGAAAAGGATCAATGGAACAACCAACGAGGAAAATAATGGTGAAAAGACCTAGGAGATGGAACTTAGTTAAGCATGTAAAGAAAGCGAAAGTGGAGGTGCACTACCCTCAAAAGCCACGACATCCAGTGACCTTGGAGGAGTTTTTACCAAGTTGGTTCCGCACGAAGATTTCCCATAGGGGTATTGATGCCTCTTGTTGCCATACTGATGAAGGGAAAGAAAGGAGCGATGACCTACCATTGGCACCGTCTTTGGAAAAGCTTATCGAGTCCATTCCTCAAGAAGTTAATGTTTGTGAGGAAAAATTCACTCACAAATGACGACCTTCTGCTAGGTGACACTCCTCATAACCGCCCATTGTACCTAGTTGACTATATGCGTGATGAAACGGTGAATCGAATTTTCGTTGATGGAGGATCCTTAGTGAACATTTTGCAAATTCGCAATGTGAAAGAACTTGGTATTCCCACGAACGAACTCTTAGAAAGTCGTGTGATGATCCAAGGATTCAACCAAGGGGGGAAAAGAGCCATAGGCGCGATCAGGCTGGGAATCACCATTGAAGATTCAACCAAGACTTTATACAATTTCTTGCTTGGAAGGCCTTGGATACATGAGAATAAAGTAGTTCCATCTACCTACCATCAATGTTTAAAATACTACGAGGATGAAGTCGAGAAGAAGATAGTTTCCGATGATGCGCCATTCACCGAGGCAGAGTCACACTTCGCCGCTGCAAAGTTCTACTTGAAGAACCACATTGTGAAGGAGCTAAAAGTTGATGATGGCATGAAAAGAAAGAATGAAGAGCCCACAAATAAAAGAGATGAGGTGACTATTGGTAAAGCCAAAGCTGTTACTGAAGAGGTACAACCCAACGTGAATAGATCGCATAGAGGGGATATTGCGTTTTATGGCAAGAAAGTAAGTCATGTGCTCCAATATGTCCCTAATAGGAAGAAAGATGAAGGCGAATCATCTAATCTCCAAACTAACATGCTAAAGGAGTTAACTCTTTCGGTGAAATGAATTAAGGGAGTAAAGTTGTCCTCGAAGCCGCTTGCAGGGTTTGTAGCACAAAATCGTCTGCAGGAAGTGGAACTCCCTACAAAACGAAAAAATGAAGGTTTTGATCCTAACGCTTACAAGCTATTTGCAAAGGCTAGATACAATCCCAATGAGTCGTCAAAGTTAGGGAAGCTCCCATAAGAAGCTGCAACGAGGCAACCACGTGAAGGTTTGGGATACAAGCAACCATCACCAGTGCGCATCTCAATAAGAATGGCGAGTAGTAATTATATCACTGTAGAAAACGAATATGGCGCTTCTAACAGGCCTTCCGTCTTTGACCGAATTGGAAAATAAACTGTGAGAACTTCCGTATTTGAGAGATTGGATCCATTAAATAAGGGGAATAAGTTCTAGAGAAATTATCGAAATACAAGAACACCCACTTCGCCCAAAATTCATAAGATCTCTAAAAATTTCCAAAGTTTGGTTCCTTTTAGAATGAAGCGACAAACAAAATTCATGGTTTCATGTGCTGAAGTACTGAAGGTGAAGCCATACACTGTGGTATACACTAAAGAACGTGATGAAGGCGAAGAAAGTGTGGGTTCTTCGTATCATGTTACTGCACAAAGCGAGCATGGTGTTTTATCTCTAATGGAGGATGATGAGAAATTGGACAATGTTTCACCATGTTATCACATATCGTTCAATGATGGGGACCCTCAAGAAGATAAAGATGCGAAAGATGCTCCCCTGGAACTTGAAGAAGGGGTGAAGGCAACGGTTGATGCCTCAAAAGAAGTTAACCTTGGCACTGATGAAGAACCAAGACCCAACTACCTAAGAGCTTTATTAGAAGTTGATGAAGAAAGCACTTATATTGAGTTACTCAAGGATTTTAGGGATGTATTTGCTTAGAGTTACAAAGAAATGCCTGGCTTGGACCCTAAAGTGGCAGTCCATCACCTTGCGTTCAAGAATGGTGCTCGTCCTGTTAAGCAAGCTCAAAGGCATTTTAGGCCGGACTTGGTTCCCGTGATTGAAACCGAAGTTAACAAACTCATTGAAGCTGGATTTATTCAGGAAGTTAAATACCCAATGTGGGTCTCAAGTATTTTCCCTGTAAAGAAGAAGAATGGCCAGATTCGGGTGTGCGTCGACTTCAGGGATCTCAACAATGCGTGTCCCAAAGATGAATTCCCGCTTCCTATTCCAGAGTTGATGATCGACGCTACTACTGGGTATGAGGCAATGTCATTTATGGATGGTTCGTCAAGCTCTAACCAAATTCGCATGGCACCAAAAGATGAAGAGCTTACTGTATTCCGCACCCCCAAGGGTATTTATTGATACAGGGTAATGCCTTTTGGCTTGAATAACGCTGGTGCTACTTACCAAAGGTCTATGCAGAATAGTTTTGACGATCTGCTCCACAAGAATGTCGAATGTTATGTTGACGACTTGGTAGTAAAATCAAGAGAGAAGGGAGACCACTTCAAAGACTTGAGGATGGTGTTTGAGTTGCTCCAGAGATACCAACTTAGGATGAATCCATTGAAATGCGCCTTTGGATTTACCTCCGAAAATTTCTTGGATTTCATTGTACGGCATCGAGGGATTGAAATTTATCAAGCCAAAGTAGATGCAATTTTGAAAATTCCTGAGCCTCAGGATATTCATGAATTAAAAAGTCTGCAAGGAAAGCTAGCATACCTTAGGAGATTCATCTCAAACCTAGCTGGGAGGTGCCAACCATTCAGTCGCCTCATGAAGAAGGGCGTTCCTTTCAAGTGGGACCAAGCTTGTAGCAATGCCTTTGAAAGTATCAAAAAATACTTGATGAAGCCTCTAGTTTTAGCAGCCCCTATACTTGGAAAGCCGCCGATACTATACATTTCAGCACAAGAAAGGTCTGTTGGAGCGTTTTTGGCCCAAGAAAATAGTGAGGGGAAAGAAAACTCCCTTTACTACTTGAGCAGGATGATGACACCAAACGAGCTGAATTATTCGCCAATTGAAAAGTTGTGTTTGGCACTAGTCTTCTTAATTCAAAAGTTGAAGCACTACTTTCAAGCTCATGTTGTCCGTCTTATTTTTAAAGCAAATCCCATCAAGTTTGTGATGTCAGAACCTGTTCTTAGTGATCGACTAGTGAGATGGTACCTCCAATTTCAACAATTCGAGATTTTTTACATCCCTCACAAGGCTGTAAAAGGACAAGCATTGGCAGATCATCCGATACCTGATGACTGGGAGCTAACTGACGAACTACCTGATGAGGACGCAATGGTCGTTGAAGTTCAACCTCCATGGAAGATGTACTTTGATGGTGCTGCGCATCGTGGGGTAGTTGGTGCTGGTGTAGTATTTGTCACTTCTCAAGGTAAAGTTCTGCCCTACTTTTTCACGTTGACGCAACTCTGCTCTAACAACGTTGCTGATTATCAAGCACTAATCCATGGGCTTGAAATGGATATCGAAATGAAGCAGTTGCAATTGTAAGTCTTTGGTGACTCTCAGTTAGTGGTCAATCAGCTTCTAGGTAGTTATGAGCTCAAGAAGCCTGAACTACGCCCATATCATGATTACGCTAAAAATTTAATGGGTGGCTCAGTGATGTGACTATTCAGCATGTGCCAAGGAAAGAAAATAAGAAGGCTGATGCTTTAGCTGCCCTAGCTTCATCATTAACCCCTCTTGATCAAGCGCAAGTTACTGTCTGCCAAAACTGGGTAGTACTGCCGCCAAATGAGGCTGAAGGTGAAGATAATGAACTCAAGCATCTTGTCGCTGTTTCTGAAGTTGAGAAAGAAGAATGGCGACAACCAATTATCGACTACTTATGCTATGAGATACTACCAGAAAATCCCAGGAGAAGGACTGAAATCTGTCGTCGTGCACCTAGCTTCCTTTACTACAAATATACACTATACAGAAGGTCGTTCGAGGGAGTACTATTGCGATGCTTAGGGGAAGAAAAATCACTCCAAGCTTTGCAAGAGGCACATTCTGGGTATGTGGGTCACATTAGTCAGGACCAAAGCTCCACTTCCATATAAAAAGGATGGGATATTATTGGCCAACAATGGTAAAAGATTGCTTGGACCACGCTCAAAGATGCAAGACTTGTCAATTCCATGCGAATTTTATTCATCAACCTCCTGAAGTTTTGCACCCGACTGTTGCATCCTGGCCGTTTGACGCTTGGGGATTGGATGTTGTTGGACCATAGCCAAAGTCCTCTGGTGGGCACCTATACATCTTGGCTGCAGCTGACTACTTCTCAAAATGGGCTAAAGTTGTTGCTCTTAAGGAGGTAAAGAAGGAAAATGTTGCAAGTTTCATCCGAGTAAATATAATCTATCGCTTTGGTATTCCTCATTACATAATAACGGATTACGGAAAGCCATTCGATAATAGGTTGATGAACAAGGTTTGGGATCTCTTTGGGTTCAAGAAATTTAACTCTTCGATGTACAACGCTGCCGCCAATGGTCTAGTTGAAGCATTCAACAAAACTCTATGCAACTTGCTAAAGAAAGTCGTCTCCAAATTCAAACAAGATTGTAATGGTCGTATGGAAGAAGCTCTATGGGCATATAGAATGACTCATCGCATGCCAACACAAGCGACTCCTTATTCACTCGTTTATGGAGTCGAAGCCGTCTTGCCACTTGAGCATCAAATACCTTCATTACGACTGGCTATTCAATAAGGGATCACTGATGAAGAAAATGCTCGACTTTGATTAGCAGAGTTGGAGGCTCTTGATGGGAAAAGGTTGGAAGCTCAACAAAGTCTTGAATGTTATCAAGCTCGATTGTCTCGCACCTTCAATAAAAGAGTTCGTCCGGGGTCCTTTCAAGTAGGAGATTAAGTCCTTTCCAGACGAAGACCCATTATTAATTCCCATAAACCTGTAGGGAAGTTCACTTCAAAATGGGATGGTCCATATGTCGTACAAGAAGCTTACTCAAGTGGGGCTTACAAGCTGGTTGATGCAGATGGCATGAGAAGCAGCCCTATCAATGGCAAGTTTCTGAAGAAGTATTATCCTTGAAGTTGCAATGCTCCTCGACCCATGAGCCTAAACTGCATGTTCCTACACTCCTGGCCCGCGTGAGTCTAAATTGTGTACGGCCCACCTAAGAAAGTTAAAAAAAAGAGTCTGCTAGGTTGAAAACCTCGAAAGAGGCGACCTGGCAAAAGTTAGGACATAAAAAAAAGAAAAAAAATCCGCTAGGTTGAAAACCTCAAAAGAGGAGGCCTAGGCAAAAATTAGGATATAAAACAAAAAATACCCATTCTGAACTACGGTATGACTTGATCCTCTTCACCGAGGTACGTAGGCAGCTTAGAGTTTCATTCTGAGTTCAGTCGCATGAGTTCAAAAGAAACATAGTGCCCCAATCGTTGTTCGAATGAAGTACGATGAAATATAATCCAATCAACCACCACTTGAAAATCGAGTTGAGATACTATTTTCTGTTAAACTTGGGTCCCATTTGATTTAAAAGGGGGCAAGCTGCTATGGTAAAATAATGTCTTTATTGAAATGATGATAATATTTGCATCAAAGTCTGGAAATTTGCTATGTCTTCATGTTCTCATAACCTTCAAGTTTGTTGGACTTCATATTCGCTCACTGCCAAAAAAGAGGGGAGGAGAGGGGCGTCAAAAAGGAACACAAATATAAGAAGAAAGATTTCGTGGCACAATGTTTCAAGTTCAGTGAGACGTGAATCCAAGATGTTGGTTGATAATGGAGATATTGAATTTTGATTTATAGCAAGAAAAAATTCTTATGACTTCGAGGTTTCCATACAAAACATAAAAGTTTTGGCGAAGTCGCGCCGATTCAAAACTGTCGGTATATCAAAACCTGATGTTGACTTTGAAATATTAGCTGAAACTATCCTTAAGGTATTAAATCCTAAATTTTAGATATGCTTTTTGAAGTCTTATTTTCATAAAATTAAACGGTTCGTGATTTCGACATTTTTACATCAAAATATAAATTTTTTCGTGAAGCCGCACAAATCTGAAACTGTCAACGTGTCAGAATCTAAAGTTAGATTCAAAATAATATTTGGGAAGATTCTCAAATTTTTTGATTCCGAGTTGTGGATACGTCCTATATCTCGAAGTCTATTTTTCATAAAATCAAGTGGTTCATGATTTCGACATTCCTACATCAACATATAAAAGTTTTGGTGAAGTCGCGCAAATCTGAAACTGTCAACGTGTCGGAATCTAAAGTAAGATTCAAAATAATATCTGGGACGATTCTCAAATTGTTTGATTCTGAATTTTGGATACATTTTAGATCTCGAAGTCTATTATCCATAAAATCAAGTGGTTCATGATTTCGACATTCCTACATAAATATATAAAAGTTTTGGCGAAGTCGTGCAAATCTGAAATTGCCAGTGTGGTGCAATATAAAGTTGGTTTTTAAATGTTGTCCGAGACAATTTTGAAGGCGTTTTAAAAAAAAAGGATTTTCGTTGTAGGTGTTCGTCTCGAACTTTTAAAGTCATTTGAAGTTTTTAATGCTTTCACTCCGAACTTTTAAAAGGTGTATGTCTCGAACTTTTAAATGTGCTTGTCTTGAACTTTTTGAAAGTGCACGTGACGAACTTTAAAGGGTCCCCACTGCCTACTTTTAAAGATTTTTATCACAAACTTTTATGAATTTTCACCATGAATTTTAAAGGTCTTCACCGCGAATTTTAAAGGTCTTCACATTGAACTTTTAGAGATCTTGACCACGAGCTTTTAAGGAACTTTATGCGAACTTTTATGGGTCTTCGCCACGAATTTTAAAGGTCTTCACTGCAAACCTTTAATGGTTTTCACCGTGAACTTTTAAAAATCTTGACCACGAGCTTTTAAGGATCTTTGCACGAACTTTTATGGGTCTTTGCCGCAAACTTTAAAGGTATTCATCGCGAACATTTAAAGTTCTTCTTCGCAGACTTTTAAGGGTCTTCGCCATAAATTTTAAAGGTTTTCATCGTGAACTTTTATGATTTTCAGCCGAAAATTTTAAAGGTCTTCATAGCGGACTTTTATGGGCTTCACCGCAAATTTTAAAGGTCTTCATCGCGAACTTTTATGGGTCTTTGTCGCAAATTTTAAAAATCTTTATCACGAACTTTTAAAGGCCTTCGTCTCGAACTTATGAAGGACTTCATAGTTTGACGAAGTTACTTCTAAAAAAAAGGAGACAACAAGTAAAACAAGGAAGAAAAGCACAAGAAAGGAAGAAAAAAATTACCTTCGCGTTAATGCTTTCGAGTCCACAAAAATAAACTCAAGTAGCTTACGAATACTGCAAACTGATGCTCACAAGTTGGAGAGTACGCACCCTTTATATAGATTTCTCAAGGCAGTGGTTGAGAATAAAGTTCAGATGTGGGATTATCAACTAAGCGGCCGGAACAAACTGTGTTCAATACGGAACAAATGTATAGAAATTCAATTCGCTGGCAGAAGTTCCTAATATAGCTATGTTTAATCTAAATTGCAAAATGAATGACGTGGGTTCCGTTCAAAACTGTTACAGTTGCAAATTATTACAGTTCCTAATATAGCTATGAAACCACTTGAATTCAACTTATCCTAGAGTAATCATTACAGTTGGACAAATGTATATTCCCTATGTATTATATACGCATATAAAGGATATGTGTGTTTTATGTACGTTATACTTTAAAACTCGTCACGGAGTTAGTGATTTTATACCCCGACAAGATTTGAAGTAGGGGCATTTGTAGGCATATAAATTTTATTAAAATTAAATCCATGAAACAATTTGGACTATATTTTAAATTCAAGATATATTGGTCCAAATAAATATATGGGCTAATATAATTAAATTAATTATATAAGTCCAATATATATGAATTAAATAAATAAGTCTTAATCCATTGGGTTAGCCCATTTAATTAGGCTAAAGTGATGAGCCCACTTCATTAAGCCCAAGATATCATTTTCCTAGAGGCTCAGTTTGGTGTTACGTGTCAAATGACGTGGCACGCCAAATCAAGCGGAAGAGCCAATAGGATCGTTCCATGTGTCAAAATGACAAAGCATGCTAATTCACATTGAAAGGCTAATGAAAACGCGCCACGTGTGCAAGTGACATGTTCTGGCCAATCAAATACGGCCATGTCACACTTCAATTTGATTGGTCGGAAATAGTTTGTTCTTATCATAACGCTTCCCTCCCACAACTATAAATAGGGGTCTTCATAACCCAGAAAAGAAACCAGAAGTTATAACAAGAAGCAGGAGGGAGCTCGTGGATCAAAAGTTGCGGATTTCTCTAAAAGCTACAAGCATTCAAGTGTTCTAAAGATTAAAGATCAAGACGAAGATTCAAGAACAAGTTGCAAGCCCTTGGATTAAAAGTACGTCAAGATCAAGATCAAATTTCAAGCACTTGGATTAAAATAAAATAGAATTCAAGATTAAGCTCGGAGACTCTTTTATTTACCGTTGAAAAAAAGAATCAGAGAATTCATAGAAATTGTAATAATCAAATATTTAAAATAAAATATTACGATTGTTGCTATATTTTTCGGTCTTGATTTTATTTTTCTCGATGCAATTTATTATCTATCCCTAGTTAAAATAGTCTTAGCTTTCAGAAGACTTTCCCAAAAAACGGAAAGCATTTTGGTTTGGTAGCCAATTGGATAATGATTGATTTTGAAGATACTTACTTCTAAGCATATTAGTCGAAAAATCATTAGAAATCGAAGCCAGTTTGAAACCATATTTTGCAAGCATGTTGATTGGGTTCATTACATTTTTTAATACCCAAATCACCTTTCCGTTTTACCTTAAAAACAGTATTTCAACTGATAAGGTGTACTCTTTTTCTGTCCTCTGTGTCACCCCATATGAAATTCATGTTAATTTGATCTATCTTCGTACACACCTCATGAGTAGGAAGAGCATTATAAACATACCATACATTGGTAAAGCATATACTACAAAATTGAGAAGAGTGGTTCTATACCTGCAATAGATAAGAGTTGGGCTTTCCAACCAAATAACCTCTTTTGGATCCTACTGGTATTATCAAAATGGAAGGAACTGACCTTAGAAGTAAAAAGAGAAACACCTAAACACTTATTGATCACGCCTAACTCTAGTCCTAAAAAAAATTAGTGGTCGTCGCAAATATACTTCGATCTAATAGTCTGGAGTCGAATCCCATAGAAAACTAAGGTTTATCTACAATTGTTCACTATCACTAAGAAGACAAGCTCGAACAATTCCTAAGTTATAAATATTAAGATTCTTATGTCTAACTAATTAACTAACAAATTAAATTAGTAACTTAAAAATTAAAGATACTAAGGGTTGAGTATAAGATTAAGGAGGCCTAGAGTTATGATTTCACTAATTGTCAAAATCCTTCCTGCTACGTCTCCTATAAAATCGCCTAAGTATTCTCTACCAATCGTGAGTACTTCGGATGTCGTAATTCTCTTTTGAGCAACTACCACAATTTACTAGATGTATTCTTCCGAACTACGCTAGCTAGTTCACCGCTCACTAAGATCACACCAAGGTCTCTTTATTACTAATACCACCATTAAACTTTCCATATTGATTCCTCACTTACATTAGGAGTGTTGTTGTTCAACAACTACCTAAATGTGTACCCTTTTTCAAGCAATATACACTAAATAGGCACAATCTATTGATAGCCAATCAAGAGCGCCATACTAGGAACCCCTTCCCCCGTCGCACGCGGCTACGAAGCAGTCAAGATACTCTATCAATAAATACATAGTTGAACAAGTAGAGAAATCTAACAGTTCAATTATATAAAAACATAACAGGAATTTATCCTACAAAAGGTTTCATCAAAATCCTAGATAACAAATTAACTATTCATAATAGTATGTAAAACTACAATATTAAAATTCATAACCAATAATGAAAAATTAGAAAAGAAAGTGAAAACACGTAGATAAATTCTCCATCTTGCTCCTAGCGTGTTCTTGCCTCCTTATGTCGAATCCCCTCAAAAAAATACCCAACACTTATTTCTTAGACATGTTTAGGAAGTATTTATAGGCTAGGATTGAATTCTCCAAGTCAAAATTGAGTAGGAAATAATTTATTCGCGGAGTTTTGACCACCGAGCGCCTGATCTCACGAGGACATGCTTATAGAGCAGGCAAGCTGGCTACGCCTGGCCTGTAGTGTGGTCAAGCTGGCTACAGAGATGGCTACGCTTGACCTGTAGCACGGTCAAGCTAGCTACAGATTGGCTATGCTTGGCCTGTAGCGTGGTCAAGCAGGCTATAGAGCTAGCGATGCTTAGCCTGTAGTCAAGCTTACGTACTTTGTATTTTTGTGCTCTTTTCTTGCATTTTTGTCCTCCTTTCTTACAACTTTCATTTGACTCTTTGTTCTGATGCTCCTACTCATAAAATAACATAATTTATGCCAAATATCGCACTATTAATCACTAAACCAACAAAATATCGGCGAGTAATGTACTAAAGGTATGTAACTCTGGCCAAACATCACCACCCCACATTTAAACGTTGCTCGTCCTCGAGTCAACCTCCAATTCACCCTAACCTTCAGTACTTTATTTTCTTTTGACACATCCCAAGCACACCATACCTATGACTATGGTTGATAGAAATAATTAAACTTTAGCATATGCCTTCAACACATACTTCCCTTTACTTTATGCCATACTCAAAAATTTATTCAACACCAAGACAACATGCTTATAACAATCCTAACGTAACAAACTGACTCAATATTACAATGCATTCATGGCTTAAACACTTAACATCATAGAGAAATCTAAAACCGTCAATGTCCCTCGCAAAATCATGTGCCCTCACAACAAGAATAAAAGAGTAAGTTGAATTCACACATTTGAATCAAATGCCCAAAAATATTTTAAGGACTCACATATGTAAAAAAAAATTCCTCACTCTCACAAAGAAGTCACATGCATACACAAAGTACCATAGGTTTGCCCATTATGTGGCATTGTTGAATAAATTGACTTCGGCTTGATTTCCTGAAACACAAGCAGATCAGAACAATAGAACTAATAATATGTAAACTTCAACTACTGTAGGCTTGCTCGATATAAAAACAATTAGGACTTTTTCATGGTTAGGCTAAGGGACGGAATAGGATATAATTTTGGAATAGTGGCTCACTCTCCTAAGCACTTTAACACGTTATATATTTAACTTCAAGCGCAAATTCCTCAATCCCAACTTCAATTTCACAAACAATATCATCCCAAGAGCGTTCCTTTTTTTAAGCACTACTTTACTTCACACCTACTAGCAAGGAAAATATATCAATTTATTCATCTACATATTCTTTTTCAACTATATTTTTTTTCTTTTGCAATATTTCTCTTCTTTACAATTTCTGCTAGTAGTTTATTCTTTTACAAAACACATGCACCTTTTCTCTTTCATTGGTTCCAACCAAAAGTCACCCAAGTTCCCTCCTTACTTCTTTTAATGCTCATTTTACAATTAAAGTGCTTTAAAATGTGCAAGGATCAAAACAATGACAATTAAGAACAAATGAGTATAAGCTTGTAATGTGGTTGCCAAATAAAAGCCTCTAGGCTCAGAAAGGTTTTATTTGTGGTAAGCATTAGGTACAAAGATCAAAGAAAGTCTAAAATCATTTTTCAAATCGAGCAAAGCCTAGGATTTCGCTTCAACTCACATGTCGGGCAAGCTCTAGACTTTAATGTAATGACACGGACTACACAAATTCTCACCATACATGGAACATGACTCACTATAGGTCGGTTCCATTATGACTTTCAAATTATTGTAAGTATTCACGGAGCCACAAATTATCAAGCATTAAGCACAAAGTGAACAAAAGCCAAGAAAATGAGACATATGCGTCAATAGACATGCTATCTAACTTAATAAGACATCATGAGCAATTTCAAACCATAAGGAAGATAATACACATGCTAGAGCCTAAATATGCTACTATCAAAAAAGTCAAAAGGCGCATAGAAATCTCATCTTCCTCCATTCTTTTATTTCTATATCCTTATCTACTGCAAAAATAAAAAATTACGATCCAGTTCAAACTACATCCCATGAAAAAGAACCAAGGTACAAAGAAAAACCAAGGGGGATTATTACTACCTACAAAAATAAGAAGATATATTTTTTAAATTTTTTGTGGGTTTTTTTGTTAGACTTTAATCCCTCAAGAAAACTGCTTAGGAGATCCATCTTCGGGAAAAGTCCAATCTTTTTCTGGGAAAAAAAATTCTTCAATTAAACTAACACAACTAAAATAGTATAGAAAGTCACCTAGACAATCTCCTCACTCCACACTTAAAATTTTGCATTATTCCCAGTGCACACCATAAATAACAAGAAGGTAAAAGAAACTCCCTGGTAGGCCAAAGTCCGAAGCACTAGCAGCTCGTGTGGTACTCAGACTTCTCTCCAGGGATTTTTCTTTATGCGGACACCTCACACTTAGTTGTAATCGCATGACTTGATGTTTCATGCTTCCGATAGCTTTGCTTTCCATGATCCTACAAAATAAAAAAAATGACACTACAAAATAGTACTGTAAAAAAAATATTAAAAAAATTAAAATAAAAGAAAGCGGTAAAGTTGGGTTGCCTCCCAACGATTGCCTGATTTAGCGTTGCGGCACGATGTGAATCACTTTCTGCCTCCACCTCGAGCTTATGAATTGAACCCCAAATTTTGATTCAAGCTTATGATTGTGCTCTTGGGGTGGTGGAACAAATCTAACTAGCTCATGAAAATAATGTACTATTCTGCATTTCTTGGCTTTTAGATGAAGTATGTAATCCTCTCTTTCTAGCATGAAAACTCCCAGAATGTAGGGACCTTGTTGCTCATTCCTTGATTTCTCAATTGTCTCAAATAACTCTATTTTCATATCATCATCCAAATACAATGTAAAAAAATACTTGGAGTGAGGACCAATGCACTCAGATACATAAACTTCAGGACTCTCAACATACTCAATACCAATGACACTAGAGTCCACAAAATATGTATCCCCAATGTCCTTAACTGACTCTAGTATTACATCTTCAACATCGGCATCCTCAAATTCTAGTTAGCTAGGTTGTTGGTGTTCTACTCTGACTTCCTCCATCAGAGTGTCAACTACTGACTTTGATTCACATTGTTTTTGGATACTATCTACAATATTGACTTGTTGAACATTCAAAGATTCTACCACTTGACTCACTTGAGTCTTCAAGTTGTGAATAGTCGCATGTTGCCTTTGTATCTATTGTTGTGTGTCATTATTTTGTTCCCGAGGCACCTTAGCATATCCTTGATCTATTTCAGGTCATCATTCCCGGGTTCTTTGTTCCTATTAACTTCACAAGAAAAAGTAGAACCATCATGTTGAGGAAGGATAAGACATATAAGCACAACCATGAAAGTGATCATATTGACCACCACTCACATTCCACATATAAGATTGAGTTGGTTCACATAACTCGATCTCAAAAATATTCTGATTATTTTTCCACGTGTGGTTTCCTTCACAATAAGTAAAAGGATCAAAATAGAATTATCAACATCTAAACTTCCATAATTACAAGATGTCATGTTTATCAAATCAACAAGTAGAATAAAACAAAACAAAACAAAATAAAAGTTCAAACTTGATGTCAAGACCCAGTTTTATTATAGGCCATGATGGCGCCCAACACCGTTGCTAGGCAAGCCAACACTGATCAACCTAGTGGTTTTCACTTTTAATATGTTTGCTAAGTGAATAACATTCCTCATTGATAAAAGTTTTAGAAATTTATAGCTGTAAAGTAATTAAACAAAAGCAACTGAGTGCAAATCGAAGTCATAACAATAAATCTGAAATCATAAGTCTACTAGTGTGTGTCAATACCTAGTGTCACAAGTATGTGGGATACTAGTAGAATTTACAAAAGAATATTAGTCTATTGTCTGAAAGGAAATAGATAGAAATATAAATCAACAGAGAGACTGCGGCTGCTGCTGAACGGCCCGGGAGGGCAGCTCACTATTTAATCTCGAGCTAGAAGTCAAGCGTGCGCGCCGGACTGGTAACCAGATGCACCGGCCTAAGATCCTGCACATCAAGTGCAGAAGTGTAGCGTGAGTACATAAACAACATGTACCTAGTAAGTATCTAGTCTAAGCTCCAAGAAGTAGTGACGAGGGGTCGACTTCGATACTTACTATGGGCCAAAAACATAATAATGTGAAGTTCTTATTAAGCATGAAATATACAATGATAATAGAGCTCGAAACAAGAAGTAAGTAAGAAATCCTTCTTTACCTTTCAAGTCCGTGATACAATATTAACTATAAAAAGGGATTTCGGTATCACTACGCACGAGTTATGCCGAGGACGTACGACCTGATCTAAATCAACAAAGCATGGTGTAAGCCTAAATCTACCCGGACATAAGCATGAATAATAGCTACACACGGATTCTCGTCACATCGTGCGTACGTAGCTCCCACAAATAGAAGTAGATATTGATTTAAGTTCGCCTATGGGGTTAATTCCCTCTTACAAGGTTAGAAAAGAGACTTACCTCATCTCAAGCCAACTTCCCGGTTCAAGAATGCGCTCACACCCTCAAGTCAGTGCCGAATCAATCCAAAACTAATCAAATAGTATACAAACTAATCAATACGTGCTCAAGAGTTCGTATTCCAACTATTAAAGAAGGTACCCAACCCTAAATGCAAGATTTTAAAAATTCATCATCGGGCCCACGTGCTTGGATTCCGGAAATTTTCGAAGAAAGTTGTTACCCATAACTTTAGGAACATAAATATATGATTTTCACTAAGTTCCATAACTATTTTCGTGGTAAAATCCCATTTTATCAAAACCTAGGTTTTTCATCTAAACCCTTGATTTCCACAAATTTTCATATTAAAATCTACCCATAATCTATGTATTAAGCTCACATTAGGTAGAAATTACTTACCTTCAAAAGCTAGGTCGAAATCCCCTCCTTAAAAACTCTCAAATCGCCCAAGAATGAAAGAAAATGTGTTAGAAATGGCATAAGTCCCGTATTAAATGAACCCTTCTGCCCAACAATTTTCGCACTTGTGGTGTCTTGGCCGCATCTGCGGCAAAATTCTGGCAGGTGCGCATTTCCCTTACCTAGCCAGGATCCACATCTCCGGGCAAAAGGGGCCGCTTCTGCGAGCCTATCCACTCCTGCGACCAAGTCTCTCGCACCTGCGGTCATGCATGTGCGCCAAATCTTCCGCATCTTCGGTGGCTGGGCTGCCCTCAATGTTTCGCTTCTGCGACTCGTGGCTCGCACCTGCGGCTGGCCAAACGCATGTGCGATTATGACAGAATTGGGAGCTTCAGCTACTGCTCCAAACTTTCAACTTGGTCCGAGCCTCGTCTGATTGACACTCGGGCCCCCCAGGGCCTTGCCCGAACATACCAACAAATTTGGAATCATAAAACGGACTCGCTCGAACTCTCGGGACGCCCGGAACAACATTAAAACAAAGAATCGCACCCCAAAACCAATTGAATCAAACTTATGAACTTTAAGTTCTTCAATTTTCTCTCAATGCGCCGAAACGTACTTAGACTACTCGAATTGACACCAAAATTCGCGTGCAAATCTTAAATGACATTACAAAACTATTCCCGATCTCAAAATTTTGTTTGGACCTCGATATCACCAAAACCCGCTCCAAACTAAATTTAAAGAACTTCTAAGCCTTCCAAGAACCAACTTTCACTATTAGGCGCCGAAACGCTCTCGGGTCATACAAAACCCGATCGAGCGTATGCCCAAGTTCGAAATCATCATACGAAGCTATTGGAACCGTCAAATCTCGATTTCGAGGTCGTTTACTCAAAACATTGACCAAAGTCAAACTTAACATTTTAAGGCCAACTTAAGGAACCAAATGTTCCGATTTCAACCCAAACCTTTTCAAATTCTCAAACTAACCATCCCCGCAAGTCATAAAATAGTAAAAACACATCAGGAGTCTTATTTAGGGGAACAGGGTTCTAGAAAGTAAAATGACTGATTAGATCGGTACACTTGAAACCTAGCAAATATATACAGCTACAATTACATCGTTAGTTCGTCGGCAATGATATCAAAATTTGATCACGCCTAACTCTAGTACTAAGAAGGACAAGCGACCGCTGCAAGTATAATCTGGTCTAAGAGTTCAGAGTCGAATCCTATAGATAATTAAGGTTTAGCTACAATTGTTTATTATCACCAAGAATTCAAGCTCGAACAATTCCTAAGTTATAAATATCAAGATTCTTAGACCTAACTAATTAATTAACAAATTAAAGTACTAAGTTAACAACTAAAGATACTAAGGGTTGGAAATAAGATTACAGAGGCCTAGAGTTATGATTTTCCCAATCGTCGGAATCCTTCCTGCATCTCATATAATATCGCCTAAGTATTTTCTATTGGTCGTGATTACTTCGGGTGTCGTAATTCTCTTCCGAGCAACTACCACAATTTACTAGACGTATTCTTTCGAACTACGCTAGCCGGCACTAGTTCACCGCTCACTAAGATCACACCAAGGTTTCATTATTCCTAATCTAACCTTTAAACCCTCTGTATTGATTCCTCACATATGTTAGGAGTTATGTTGTTTAACAACTACATAAATGTGTATCCTTTTTCAAGCAATACACACTAAATAGGCACAATCAATGTATGGTCATCCAATAAACATCAATTAACACATAGTTGAACAGGTAGAGAAATCTAACAATTCAATTATATTTATTAAAAACATAACAAGAATTTAACTTACAAAGAGTTAAATCTAAACCCTAGATAATAAATTAGTTATTCATAATAGTATGTAAAACTACAATACTAAAATTCAATAATGGAAAATTGGAAGAAGAAAGTGAAAAACTCATAGAAGAATTCTCCGCCTTGCTCCTAGCATATTTTTGTCTCCTTAGGTCGAATGCCCTCTCAAAAATGTCCAACCCTTCTTAGACATGTTTAGGGAGTATTTATAGGCTAGGCTTGAAGTCTCCAAGTCCAAAATTGAGTAAAAAATAATTTATTCGCGGACTTTTGGCCATTGGGCATCTGACCTCGTGAGGCCAGGCTTATAGCGCGGCCAAGCTGGCTACACCTGGCCTGTAGCGTGGTCAAGCTGGCTACAAAGCTGGCTACGCTTGGCCTGTAGCTAGGCTTGGGTACTTTGTGTTTTTGTGCTCTTTTCTTGCATTTCGTGCAACTTTCATTAGACTCTTTTTTCCGATGCTTCTACACATAAAACAACGTAATTTAGGTGAAATGTCGCACAACTAATCACTAAACCAACAAAATATAGGGCGAGTAGAATACTGAAGGTATGTAATTCTGGCCAAACATCACTTACCCAACATTTTCCATCATTTTCAGCAACGACTCCTCGCCTCCTATGCCATTAACTAAAGTTTGGACAGCAACCAGGGGCGGATTTAGGGGGCAGAAGGGGGTTCATCCGAACCCCCTGCGCCGAAAAATTACTCTATATATAAGATACAATCTATTTTTTACCTCTTTATATTAAGTTTTGAATTCCCTTGATACAACCCAAAAGTGTAGCTTAGTGGTTAAGTGGGTTCAAATCCATTATAATGTCATAAGTTCAACCCTCACTAGCTAAAATATTTTTTAACTTTTTTTTTTTTAAAACTCCATCACAGAGATCCTGCTTTCGTCACCGACAACTACCTATATTTTAATGAGTGCACAACACCGCGAAAGTTGGTCATGCTTGACCAGCTAGCAAAGAGACGGTTCAGTCAATGCATGACATTAGTTTACATAACCCAAAAGAAATGATTTTGTTGAATATATTGGACTTTATTAGGAGATATAAAGGGGAGACGAACCCACAGCTTCAAGATTCCGAAGGTAATCATTTGTAGGATCAAATATTTTGGCCACCATATTATTTATATGGTTGAGTGTGTAGTCAAAAGAGGATAAGCTATAAGCTAGCTATCAACAGTGGCGGAGGCAGATCTCCGCGAAGGAGGTTTCAAGAGAAATTTTTAAAAAAAAAATGTAACTATTGAGATTTGAACCTATGACCTTACAAAGGTTTTGAACCCCTTTGACCACTAAGCTACACTTTTCAACTATGTCAAGGGGTTCAAAACTTAATATCTAGAAGTAAAAAATAAATTTTACCTTATAAATACAGTATAATTTTTCGACGAAAAGGATTCGGATGAACCCCCTTACGTCCCCTAAATCCGCCCCAAACTACCAATCCCCATAAAAATTGAAGGATGAAAGAGCTCCTTTGAATGGGAAAGTGGTCACTGCTATAGGAGTAGTAAATTAAAACTTTGCAAAATTATTGTTCTCAAAAGAGGGAATGAAAAAGACAGGAAGCATCCTAGAAAGGAAAGGGATTCCAAAAGGTTCAAAAAAAAGCAACATAAAAAAAAGAGGAAGAAACTAATAACCATCTAATTTATGCCTCTGTTTTTACATTTATATGGAGGAAAAAGGGTTAATTTCATTGATGGTCATTCAACTTATCATTTATTTCACAAAAGTCACTTATCTATTTTTCATCACTTAAAAATCATTCAACTTTATTTTTGTAACTTAAAAGTCATTCTAGTTCAAAACCTATAAAATATTCTATAAAAATATTGATGATATTAAATTTAATTATAGTGCCACATAAGCTTAGATGGACCATGTCCAATTTTGATCCATTTCACCGCAATTCGATTTGACCCATAACCCAAATGGGTATTAATATTTTGACCATTAGAAGGAAAAGAAGAGAGAACAATTATTTTGTGCTAAAAATAACTTACTTTATTTGTTACGTAATAACCTTAATACCACCCCCTATAATTTCATTAAAATTATGAACAGAACTAGCACATAACCAATTTTTGCATCCTTCGTATTATTTTATAATTTTCTATGAAATTAAAAACTTAAAATACTACCATATCAATCTCAAACACCATATAAATGTATCACTAACAGACAAGAACAACAAGCTAATAAGAACCTATTTTCACAAATTACTATTCCATTAAAGTCAAAATGTTGCTTATTAAGCAGTATTAACAGATACAAATACTGCTCAGTAGGAAACACCCACAATGAAATTGCATAGTGGAAGTTGTCAATACACACAGTTAGGGGTGTACATGGACCGGGTTGGTTCGAGTTTTATCAAAACCAAACCAAACCAATTATATCGGTTTGGATTGGTTCGATTTTGTCGGATTT